>CAUYPK010017204.1:0-23166 GCA_963574355.1 Loris lydekkerianus
CCCCCCCCCCAGGCAATTGAAGCAGCTTCAAAAATACGCTACTGGGACCTGATCAAACTAAAAACTTCTGCACAGCCAAGAACACAGTAAGTAAAGCAAGCAAACAGCCCTCACAATGGGAGAAGATATTTGCAGGTTATGTCTCCGACAAAGGTTTAATAACCAGAATCCACAGAGAACTCATACATATAAGCAAGAAAAGAACAAGTGATCCCATCACAGGCTGGGCAAGGGACTTGAAGAGAAGCTTCTCTGAAGAAGACAGGCGTGCGGCCTACAGACATATGAAAAAATGCTCATCATCCTTAATCATCAGAGAAATGCAAATCAAAACTACTTTGAGATATCATCTAACTCCAGTAAGATTAATATAGCCAGTAAGATATCACAAAATCCCAAGACCAGAGATGTTGGTGTGGATGTGGAGAAAAGGGAACACTTCTACATTGCTGGTGGGAATGCAAATTAATACATTCCTTTTGGAAAGATGTTTGGAGAACACTTAGAGATCTAAAAATAGATCTGCCATTTAATCCTATAATTCCTCTACTAGTTATATACGCAGAAGACCAAAAATCACATCATAACAAAGATATTTGTACCAGAATGTTCATTGCAGCCCAATTCATAATTGCTAACTCATGGAAAAAGCCCAAGTGCCCATAAATCCATGAATGGATTAGTAAATTGTGGTATAAGTAAACCATGGAATAGTATGCAGCCTTAAAGTAAGATGGAGACTTTACCTCTTTCATGTTTACATGGATGGTGCTGGAACCTATTCTTCTTAGTAAAGTATGTCAGTAATGGAAGAAAAAGTATCCAATGTACTCAGCCCTGCTATGAAACTAATTTATGGCTTTCACATGAAAGCTATAGCCCAGTTATAACCTATGAATGGGGGAAGGGAGAGAGGGAGGGGAGGGAGGATGGGCAGAGGGAGTGTGATTGGTGGGATTACACCTGTGGTGCATCTTACAAGGGTACATTTGAAACTTAGTAAATGTAGAATATAAATGACTTAACACAATAACTAAGAAAATGCCATGAGGGCTATGTTAACCAGTGTGATGAAAATGTGTCAAACGGTCTACAAAACCAGTGTATGGTGCCCCATGATCGCATTAATGTACACAGCTATGATTTAATAATAAAAATAAAGAAAGAAAGAAAAAAAGAAAAAGAAAAAAGAAACATACAACCAATCACTAGACTTTAAAAAACAGACAGTGGCAGCTGAAAATTGATCAGCTGTGGAATTCCAGTGTGGGGGGGTCTGTCTTGGGGGAGGGGAGCTTGTTCTTAATAAACAGCAGCTACGGAGATTGCTTGGGGCCTTTTGCCCTACATGCATGGGGAGGCCCACCTCCTGCAAGCTTCTAGCTTACAGTGAATTGTCTGGCCTGCTTCCTTTTTGAGGGCACCAACATCATACAGCTTTCAAAGATCTTAATTCATGATCTTTGCTCCTAGAAAGACATTTTTGCAGAAATAATTTTACTTCCTCATGGGCCATTAGATGAATATATGCTTGTGGTTTACATCTTAACTGGTGCCCGATGTTAATTTGACCAGCCAATTGGTGACATACCTATAACACTTTCTCATTAAAATGCTTCAACAGAGGTAGAATTATGCACTACAGTGTCAATCATGAAACCAGCTGTTCTAACAAGAAATTTTGTAGTTTTTGAATTTCTCTACAACGGTTCAATGAGTTTTCTAGATTAGAAACCTCACCATTTGTGTACTATTTACACAGAGTATATATTATAGTGTTCATAGGATAAAAATTGGATAATACGTGTACTATGTATATGTAAAGATAGTCCCAGAACTTCTAAAAAAGTTACTCAAATTTAGTCTAATTAATTCAATAATATTCACACTCTTAATATTTAAAAATACAAAATTTGATGGTAATTCCTAATTTCAAATTTAATACCTACAAATGTCCATATCCTTTCAGAGTGTGCCCTATAGCAGCCTCCCCAAAAGTAATCTGGGAGACACTTTGTTCTCTCAGAGGGCAGGGATTCTCTTTGTCTCAAAATTCTAAGATTTTGGAGCTGAAGTGAAAGCAGGTACAAATACACATGGCTTCTTAATGCAAGATATATCCATTAGAATCTTTTCAGCAGAAGATAGCATTGTACCCAACGCAAGGTCACTTAGACATTAAGGACACAAGTGTCTTAGTAAGGGTGATACAGGACAGGAATATGATATCGGAGTTTCCTCTTCAGTACGTTCTTGGTCTCAGTGATTGGGGAAGGAATCCACGGATCACAGGTCAGTAGTAAGACAGGATTTATTTACATAAAAAAAGAATATAAGAACACCAAAGCTCCTGACAGAGACAACCCAGGTGTGTGTGTGTGGCGGGGAGAGCTCTTCCGGGTTCTCTGTCCAGGGGTATATATAGTCTCATGGGATCATTTAGTCAGAACTCAGTTGTTACATTTAGCAGGCATGGGTCCTTTAAAGTTACATTCAGCCAGAACTCAGTTAAGGAATGAATATAGTCCTTTCCACAGGGGCAAGGTGAATGAGTGCATTAATGAATGAATACAGTCGCTTCTGCTGGGGCAAAGTGAATGAATGAATTAAGGAATGGACACAGTTCATTCATGGAATTGAGGAAACTTACATGAAATTGACCAGGCCTACCTAGAAAAGGTGGGGTTCCTGGTTCAGCCGGAAGTGCAAGGGGAAGGAGACACCAAGGCCTGGGTGTCTCTCCAGCAGGTGTCAGGACCATCCAGCTACTGCAGCCTCCATCAGGCCTCCCTGCCTACCCTCCAGCCCATTGGTTTTTCTGCCGGCTCTGACCGTAGGCTGAGCTGGCTAGGGCACCATCTGTCCTGTATCAAGGGGGTTACATAATTTGTTAACAATGAAATAATCTCCAAATAACCCACTACTTTAATCTTTCTGTGTTGGCATCCTTACCCTGTTAGCTAGTGTCCTCAGATAAGACCTGTTCTGTTGTCAAGATAAGTGTTTTATTTTGTTTTGTGTTGCTATATCAGACTACAACAGACTGGGAAAATAATAAAGGTAGGAAGTTTATTTCTTGTAATTTTGGAGGCTGGGAAGTCCAACATCAAGATGCTGGCACCCGGGAAGCAACTTTGTGTTGCATCATGCTTTAACAGAAAAAGGAAGAGCAAGAGAAAGGGAGAGCAAATAAAAAGGAAATTGAACTCATCCTTTTATCAGGAACACACCTCTGTGATAAATAACCCTGTTCCTAAATAAGGCCATTGATTCATTCACTAGAGCATTGTCTTTATAAATAATCAATGTTGGGAGCCGACCTCTTGGGAGGCAAGGTCCCCCAGTTTTGAGGAACCGCATCTGAGTCAAAGACCAAATGCAACCTGGCCCCAGCTGTTTCCTATTATGGCTGGTTCTTGAACCAGATTAGAATGGAGACATGCCCTTTGGTCATCTCAGACTGCTGAGAATGCTATTCTGCTTTGAGGTTGCTTTTCATCAAGTTATGCAATTATGACAAAATCATGCCTTCAAGCTACTGTATATAAAAGCTGTGAAATAAAGTTGAGGTTGCCTTGTCCTATTGAGGAAAGATCCTCCTGCTCCCTCTATTTTCTGTCTCTTTTTTCCATCCTGCGCTGGTCTACTCCCGGGTTCCTAATAACTTGGCTAAGCTGGTTCCTGGCAAATCAACTCTTAAAAGTCCTACCTATCAACACTGTTGCATTAGAAATTAAATTTCCAACACATGAATTTTGGGGAACACACTCAAACCATAGATAAGAATAGTTACCAGCAGCATCCTACCCTAACACTTACCATGTAAACACCCAAAGGGATAAAGAGGGTGTGTAGATCTCTCTAAGATGGACAAACCTTTCCTAGATGCCCTGGATAATTTTTCAACACTACTTTCATAGATTTGCATAGCAAAGTCTATCTTATAAAAGACCAGTCAAGGTTGAGGAGGATAGAATTGCCAAAATGTTTAGTAATGAAGGATTCAAGCTCTGAGAAGGTCTAAAGAGGAGCCTGTCTTTCTAATGAAGGTGGTCTCCTGAGGTCTGAGCAAATCTGTCTTTAGATAAAGAAAGAAAAATTAGGGCAAGATAGATACTGTCAGACAATCAACAGTGCCTCCCATAGAGCATAACTGCAATATTTCAAATAAACAAGAAATGGAATGTGGTAAGAGAAAAAATGCAACGAGGAAAGAGGCTTTGTTCTGAAAGCCTGGAGAAAAAATTTGGTACTATTTTCCATTTGCAGCAATAGTATCATTTTTCTTACCGGCTAGTCCTTACAGTGATTAGTACTCTTGCAAAATTAATAGTAAGTTATGGATAATAATACTGAGCATTTGAAAAGAAACATTTTAACCACAAAAAATAGAGAAAAATGTAAAAAAAGAAAAGCAAAATTATGCATTTCAGCATTTTTTAACAGGCAAATGATGTACTTAGATAAAGAAAGAATAAGATGATGTTAAAATATTGGGACAATAGATAAAGAAAAAAATTATGTTTAGGTCACACTCATTTGCTGTTTTTAAAATTATATCAATGTGTGTTAAATATCCCTGTTCAAAATTAATGCTACCACTAGGTAGTTGTTCAAAATTAGTGTATTTAACTAAGTTGTTATTAAAATTTAATTATTTTGATTTAAAAGATAACTTTTAGGTACAGAGGTTTAGCCTATAAAACCATAAACATCCTTAAAAATAAAAAAGTAATACTGTAGTTAATATTTTTTGCTTAATAATTATAACAGTAATCTCTGGGCTTTAAAAATGAGCAGGAAATTCAGTACCAGGAAAGTGCTCTATCCATGAAGTCAGTAAGATACTGACACATCCAATATTAATGTGCCAGAAATTTGGCTTAACTCATAAGCAGACCTGCCTCATTGCTACCTGCTGAAATCACCCAGAGGGCACCCTTCAGGCCAGCAGACATAGCTCTGGGGACATAATTGAGATGTCTTTGTTTGAAAAACAGGTAACTAAAGTTGGCTCATTTTGAAATGTCTTAGAGTCTGCAGCTGTGGTAAATTTCCCATCACCTTTTATTTTCTATCTCTTCAACCTTAATGCCTCTTTTTTTCCCTTGGTAGAGAAGAATGGAAGACAAGATTTTCTATCTATTCCCAATTCATTGCACACTTTGAACATTTGGTTTGGATGAGTCATTGACTAGGCGGTTATTGTTACCAGACAGATAATGTGTAGGTAGTAATGAAGATGTCTTAATGTCTGGGGAATCTTCTTTTTATCTCCTGGAGTGCTAAGCATATTTTATCCTTTAATCATCAAACAGGTCCCCAAATTCTATCTCTTTCTAGATTTAATAACAGTAGAAGAACCAAAGATATAGCTCTGACCTTGCTTAAATATTAAACCCTTATTAGTTGTCACTGGTCACTAACTAAAAAAGACTAAATAGAACTTTTTTTTTTTTTATGTTATATACCCTTCTATTCTTACATTTTCTTCTCAATCTTGCCTCTTAGTTGTATGATGATTAATATGGTTGTATATGGCAAAGTTTGGGAGTAGTTCAAATATTAAATATCTGACTCGGTTTGCCCCATAAACATGTGCTTACTAGTCAGATCATATATATTTATACCAAAGAACTGCCTCTTATAATGGTAGAATATGTCCCCAGCCCTCGAGCAGGGAACTCTTTTTATACAAACAAAACATGGGTAAAATTATATTCCCCCTTATGTTCATATGTGAAGCTAGTGGGATTTTTAGTATTCTGTGCTTATTGCAACTGATCAAATAGAAAAATGTAGAAAGGAGCAGGAAAATTGCTTTACCCACAGAATATGAATGCCAAGGGAATTAGAATAAGAAATGTTTCTCCAGCATGTTGCAGAAACATTATCTTTGTTGGGATTCGGGTATGGCTGGGCATCCATGGAGCCTTGGTGCTACATTCCTAAGAATTCCTTTGCATGGCATTTGAAGACACCCTTGGGAAAGAATGCAACTTAAAAATTGTCTAGAAATGTCTTGAATAAATCATGTAACAGGCCAACCTGACACTAAGAGAGGAAGATAATTCATCCCAAGGGAAGAAGGAGCTGTGCGTGATAGCAACTGTTTAAACCACAGTCGTCTTTGTAGAAGGGGAGTCATGATTCTGATTACACCTGATGAGTACTTCCAGCCCACTCCCTAGATCCCAGGGAGAAAATGGGCGGTACAAAAATGTGCAGGGAAAACTCTGTAAAAATCTAGGACACAAGCAGCTGTGCATTAGGACCTCTGAAACAGGAGGTTGCATGAGAGGAAGGGGTCTTTTTCTTCATCCAGTCACAAATCACCAAGTAGCCTGTGCACTATGACAGACTAGGGTCATTGATAATTGTGCCTGTTATAATAGGCTTCTCTAGAGAAAGAGAACTAATAGGAGATATCTATATGCTCATCATCTATATTATTTATGTAGTATATATATATGGGGGTATATATTTATTTTTATACAAAGGGTGCCAAAAATGTATACACATTTGAAAAAAGAAAAAAAAAAAAAAACTGTACCAAAATTGTAATAAAGGGCTCGGCGCCCATAGCTCAGCAGCTAGGGAGCCAACCACATACACCATAGGTGGCACGTTCAAACCCAGCCTGGGCCTGCCAAACAACAATGACAACTACAATAAAAAAATAGCCAGGTGTTACAGCAGGTTCCTATAGTTGCAGCTACTTGGGAGGCTGAGGCAAGAGAATAGCTTAAGCCCAAGTGTTTGAGGTTACTGTGAGCTGTGACCCCACGGCACTCTACCAAGGGTGACATAATAAGACTCTGTCTAAAAAAAAAAAAAAAAAAAAAAAAAAAATAAAAAAAATTAATTAATTAATTAATAAAATAAAATTATAATAAAGTCACTTTTGAGTTTTGCAATTAGAAGAGGTGCTCAAATGTGACTTTATTCATCTTCTGAAACAGAACCAATAGGAGATCTCTATATAGCTACATCATCTATATTATCTATGTATCTATCTATATGTGAGGCATATATTTATTTTTATGCAAAGTGTGACAAAAATGTGTACACATTTGAAAAAAGAAAAAAACTGTATTAAAATTGTAATATTCAAGTCACTTTCACAATTAGAAGAGGTGCTCAGATATGACTTTATTCATCTTTTATTGTTGGTATATGTTGAGTATTATAATTTTATTACAGTTTTTTCCTTTCTTAAAATGTTTACATATTTTCAAGCACTGTGTGTGTGTGAGAGAGAGAGAGACTGGGAAATCCCGATGTTTCAGTGAGGATTTGGATCAGTGGGCTGGAGACCCAGGAGAGCCAATGATTCAGATGACATCTAAAAGCAATCTGCTGAAGATTGTTCAGGAAGGCTGGCTTTTTAATTCTATTCAAGCCTTCAACTAATTACACAAGGTCTACTCATATGACAGAAGGCAATTGGCTTTACCCAAAGTTCAATGACTTAAATGTTAATTTCATACAAAAGCATGTTACGTCCACATTGGCACATAAAATTTACCACTATACCTGGCAACAGTGCATGGGAGAAGATGTATTTCTGAGCATTTCTGATATCCCAGGGCTCTCAGAAACTAGTGGTGAGTAAAGAGAGGACTCTATAGATAATTAGACTTGTATCAGACCACTGGCAATACATGATATGGGAATTCATATCATTACAGTTATTTAATTTCACACCATCATGAATAACAAGCTATTATAGGCAATATGAACTCCAATCACATTTTTCCTTTTATTTGCATAGAAAGAATCTTGGCTTACAAACTATCAAAAAGTTAGGCAGTATCTGATTTAGAATGTCTAGCAAAATCTCATGCTTTTAATGGTATTTTGTGATTATTTGTGTTGTTATGTTGTGTTATAGTATTTAAGAACATGGTGAAATTCGTTCACTTAGGTTCAAATCCTGCCTCTAATTGCTGTGTCACTTTCTATAAATTACTTGGTTTTTCTATCTTCTATTTCCTTATGTGAAATAGAAATATTTATATAATCTTTTTCAAATAGTTGTTGATAAAATAAATGAGACAATTAATATTGAGTACTTGTCATAATATTTAGTTCATAGTCAATAAATGTTAACTATTCTTTTTATTATAATTTTAACAGTATGGTCAAGCTATCCAAGTATTCAATTCACTGTGAATGCATCATGGTACATATATGGGTCTCATAGCCAAAGGTTAACCAAAAATAAATGTTTAATATTAGTAGAAGGACTGGTTAATGTTAGTAGAAATGTGAAGTAATGGAAAGTGAAAAAAATAGTTAACATTTCACTGTGAATCCATCCTAGCACATATATATATCTCATAGACAAAGGTTAACCAAAAGTAAATGTTTAAGATTAGTAAAAGGACTGGTTAATGTTAGTATAAATGTGAAACAATGAAAAGTGAAAAAACTAGTTAACATTTGTGTGTATGTAAGAACAGATAAAACTTTCTGTGGTGCCTGTGGCTCAGTGGGGAGGGCACCGGCCCCATATACCGAGGGTGGTGCGTTTGAGCCCAGCACCGGCCAAACTGCAACAAAAAATAGCCATGTGTTGTGGCCAGCGCCTGTGGTCCCAGCTACTCGGGAGGCTGAGGCAAGAGAATCGCCTAAGCCGAGGAGTTGGAGGTTGCTGTGAGCTATGATCCCACGCACTCTACTAAGGGCAATAAAGTGAGACTCTGTATCAAAAAAAAAAAAAAGAAAAAATTCTGTGTAAATCTATTTTGTAATATATAAAGTATAGATTATATTTAGTGGATACCAGAATGCAAAAATGTTCCTTTCTATTTATGTGTGAATACTTTTTTTATTCCCAAATCATTCACTTATTCACTCAGTTATTCAAACCAATGTTTGGCTTCCAAGGCATTGTGATAAACACTAAAATTTCAAAATAAAAAATAAGAGATATTTCTTGCTTTCAAAGAGCTTCATTACCATAAGGGATACAGAGAAGTAAATCAGTAATTAAAGTAAAATCACACACGTAAATATTCCTATATGGCAAATGATTATTATTATGTATTGGTAAATATAAATTACAATAAATACACATATCAAACTCTGTCATCGTGTACAGCTTAAGTACAGAAAAAACTTAGCAAAGAGAATCAACAAAATTATAAAAAATATTGTCTTATGTTGGAAATGTTAAGTTATTTCCTCATTTAACAAATACTTATTAAACTATTACTATATGAAAGTTACTGAGTTGGGCACTTGGGTTGGGAGTGTGTTGGAGTAAAGAGAAAGCAAATATAAATCCTGACTTCAGAAAGCTTTGGAATGGGCCAGGATAGTTATATAAAAGATCACAACTCAAGGATCAGTAAGGTGTCTGTACTAATAGTACAACAAAAGACCAAGGAAATTCAGAAAGGAGAAATGACAGTTGAAAGCCAATGGTGAGTAAAACTGCTGGTGCCTTAATAGGAATCAAGGCATCATATTTTTTAGTTACATTTTTGTGGTAATATTATAATTTCACTTATGATATCCTCAATGAGGCACTATTAATTTTATTAAATCTCAAGTTTTGAGAATAAATTTTGCATATTCTATACGACAAAATGAAAAATATATATGAAGTAATTTTGCATACTAAAGTTGATGGTTGGTCTAAAGGAAAAATTGTGTAATTAAGTTACAAATTGAACCAACGAGTTATTTTTCATGGACAATCATTTTTATCTGAAAGAATGACAAACTGATAAACTATGGATATTTTGACTGAGTATTTGTAAGATGTTTTTTCAGAGATAAACAATTGATGAAAAAACTGAAAATATATACTGCCAAGTATCAAATTAGAGCTTTAAAGCAAAAATTAAAACTTTAGAAAACTTTTATATGTCAATGAGCCTGTCAGCTTCACAATATTTAAAGACCCTTCTGATGACATCAGAGGTGACATTACTAAAAATGACTTTTGGATACTGTATAAGTGTGTCAATATTTAAGAAACCTACATAAATCAACAAACCAAGATTTTCCAAATGATCAATGGATTGCTGCAAAATTATATGTGGGTAAAACATTCATTCAGAATGTAAGGTTGATGAATGAATATTAGTAAAATAGAACATGAAAAGTTCCTTGATGTGGTTTTAGATTTCATAATGCCATTGTTCTTTTAAAAATCATGGCTTGTCAATTTTTGGTAATGTGTCTGCATATAGCTAGTCAATTTTTGGTAATGTGTCTGCATATAGCTATCAAGTTTTCCCAGCATCATTTATCAAAAGGTTTCCTTTCCTCCTTGTATGCAGTCTGCTTTGCTGAAGAACGGTTGGTTTTAGGTAGACAGGTTTTTTTTTAGATATATGAAATATGGCATTGATATTTTGATGGGGATTGTGTTGAATCTATATAGATCACTTTGGGCAGTATGGACATTTTAATGATGTTGATTCTACAAATCCATGAGCAGGGGATATGTATAGTTTGTAATTTGGTTCTATTCACATATTTCTCTGACTGATTCTTTCTCTCTCTGCATCTTTGCCTGACTAGATTCATTTGAGAGCTTTATCTTCAACCTCTGAGAATCTTTCTTTTGCTTGTTCTATACTGTTGAAATTCTTTTTGAAATTCCCTAAATGACTCATTTCATTACATTGTTATATCCTTTCTCATGGTGTCTAGCTTTTTAGTGACTTTTTCAATTTTTTTATTGATTTTCTAAAATTTTTTGTTTTGGCTTCTTTGTTTTGGTTTTCAATTTATGCTAAATCTTATGCATCTTTTTTGCTATCCATACTGTGACTCCATTTGTGAGATTTCAACAATTTCCTTTTGAGTGGGGTTCATTGCTGTAGATCCACTGTGATCTCTTTGGGTGTTGAATTAGCTTGTTTCTTCATGTTGTTGTTTTGCTGGTTTCTTGTCCTCTGAAATATCTCTCAGCTCAGAGCTGGTAATTTTGTAGCATATCTGTTCTTTGCTGCAAACTCTCCTACTTAATGAAAATAGGAGAGGTCCCTAGAATAGTGCTATTGTGACTTCTTTTGAAAGACCGACCCAGCAAGAGAGAGGCAAATGCACTGTGACCTTGTAATGCAGCTTTTCTGTATTGTCTCATTCCTTTGTGTCTGTCATGGTCTAAACCCATGCTGGTTGATCTTGGTGTGGAGTGATGTGTTGTTCCCCATCTATAGATGACTTTGGGCGGTACGGACATCTTAACAATGATGCTGTTGGAAACTTAGGTTGGGGACAAGGTGAGTCCCTCTCCACAGAGGCTGGCTTTGTGGGAGATTGCTCTGCCTGTGTATCCCTCACAGCAGTGACAGTGGCAGCTGGGGGTTAGTGGGTGGCTGCGCTGTGGGCATTGGTTCCAACTGTGTGTAGGTGTGATAGTGGCTGGAGGCTAGAGGGTTCCTGGAAGAGTGCTGGACCTTGGTTGCTGGTGGAGCTATTGGGTAGGGCCACAGGTTCCAGCAGTAGTTCTGGAGCCTCATGTGCAAAGATGAAGGATCACCAGCAGCCTGGAGCCGCTGGGGCAGAGTTGCAATGCCGGGCAGCACAGTGAGAAGATGCCATGGAGTTCTTAGGGATGGTGCCTTGGGGTTAGGCTGCTGTGAAACCTGAGCTCTCCCCCTGCCCAGGTCCTGCAGAGGCAGTGGCTCTGCTGATTACTGATATAGGATGTAGTTGGCCACTGCATAGCATAGAAGGATCCTGTTCACATAGAACCAAAATGCTATGGGAAAGGGGATCATGTGAACTATTTGTCTCTCTAGTAATAAATCAATTTTATTTTCATTTAGCCCAGAAAATCGAAACGTGTTTTGAAATGGGAGGGAGAAATTCTCTTGTAGTTATGAGAGTTTTAGAGTATCTTTTTTTTTTTTTTTTTTTTTTTTTTACCTTTATGGTTTTAGTTAATAAAACGAGCATTGATTCTTAGACATTCCAAAAATAGATACTCATCTTTTTCCAAAACCCATTTCTTCTTTAGTCTTTCACATTTTCGTTAAATGTCTAGAATCTGACCACTTCTCACCACCTTTCACTATTATTATTCCTAGACCACTCCATTTTTCTTTATTACTTATGTAATGATAATGGTATTCAAATTGGACCCCAATTTCTATCTTTTCAGGCCATATTTACGTGGCAGGCTGGCATCTACAAAGCAGTGGTGCTATAAAAATATAAGTAAAATAATTTTACTCTCCTGCTCAGACTTACTTTTTTTTTTTTTTTTTAGAAACAGAGTTTCAGTTTATTGCCCTCAATAGAGTGCTATGGCATCACAGCTCACAGCAACCTCCAACTCCTGGGTTTAGGTGATTCTCTTGCCTCAGCCTCCCGAGTAGCAGCCTCCTGACTACAGGTGCCTGCCACAATGCCTGGCTATTTTTTTGTTGCAGTTTGGCCCGGGCAGGGTTCGAACCGGCCACCATTGGTATATGGGGCCGGAGCCTTACCCACTGGGCCATAGACACCGCCCTCCTACTTAGACTTTCCGGTAGTCTTCTGTGTGGCTTAGAGCAAAACCAAAATCTTTACAATGGCTTCTATGACTTTCTACATAATTTTTCATTTATTGCCTCTATGCCCACATTATTTAGTACTTTTGGTTACTCTTTCTGTTCCAGCCATACTGGACTCCCTGAAGATAAGAGGTACACTACTCTGCAGATTCCTTGCACATATAGGCTAATTGGTGGCTGGGTTTTTTTTAAATTTTATTTATTTATATAACTTAAGCCCCAGAATGAAAGCTAAAAAACATTACTCAATTTTTTTTTTTTTTTTTGAATGAAGCTGAGCTGAAATGGCTGGAGAAATTTGATTAAATCTAAATGTATTGTTTTCTCTGAAGTGAATCTTAATTCCCCAATTCATTACTGGTTATGAATATTTTCTTCCCTAATAGATATATTGTGGTTTTATTTCACTTTAAAACTATTTTCAGGATTGTGTCAGAATTAACTATAAATGAGAACCACAGCATTAAATTAAGTCATTCAACAAACATTTATTTGAGCTGTTACCACATTCAAGATACTCTTAATTAATACAGTGTAAGTTAAGATGATGAATGTATGATCCCTGCTAATTTTGTGGAAGGCAGAGTTAAGTATACAGTGGACAATTTCTCTATCAATAATAGCAGACTGAGCACATTTTAAAAATCCCTGCTTACCATAGCAATTCTATAAAAGTATAGGAGAAGAAACATATAAACTAATTACTAAACATATAATCATGGCAAAAGTTAAGGAAAATTCTCAGGGGTGCTGAATTTGTGCAATACATTTTGGAGGAAAATTCTTCCAACTGAAATTTACAAGTACAGCAACAAATGAAGGACCCAATTAGAATGTCAGAGCCTACAGGGAGATTCGCACAGCCCAAAATGTAAATGAGGGAAACTTGTTACAAAATGAGAGCTCACGACTAACAATTGACAAACATCTAAGGAAGACCAACACCATGAATAAGAAAAAGAAAAGAAATCAGACATAAAAAATGTCCAAAGAAACAGAATTTACCAGTACAGAAATATGTTTTGAGTAACACAAGACAAATATGAGCATGAGTTTCAGTCCCATTTATCTAACAAGATGTAGTACGTATGGGTAAAAAGAACACACAAGTCCTAGAAGACTTAGAAATTCAGAGGGAAAGAAAACTGAGAAAATGAGTAAGAACAATATTTTGAGAAAATTTAAGTATTTAACCATTATTTGTCATCAATATAGAATTTGGATTGATGGTGAAAAAGATAAATTACATTCCAACAGAAATGGAAAGTGATGAGGATTCAGATATCATGAAGTCTTATTGCAGGAGTGATCATTCTGGAATAGAGAATTGATGATAAGAAAAAGAGGAACAAGGCCAAGGGTGGTGACTCAGACCTGTAATCCTAGCCCTCTGGGATGCTGAGGCAGGTGGATCATTTGAGCTCAGGGGTTGGAACCAGCCTGAGCAAGAGTGTGACCTTGTCTCCATAAAAAAGGACAATTAGTTGGGCATGGTGTGCACACCTGCAGTCCTAGCTGCTGGGGAGGTTGAGGTAAGAGGATTGCTCAAGGCTAAGATGTTTAGGTTGCTGTGAGCTATGACATCATGACATTCTACCCAGGGTGACACAGTAAGACTGTCTCAGGAAAAAGAGAAGATAATTTATATAAAGGCAGGGACAAGTAAGGAAATTTTGAGAAATTTGGATTTGATCTATAAAATAATGGGAAATGCTTGTAGGCTCATAAGCAGAGAAGAGACATTAGTCACTGGACAATTTAGAAGCTCGTTTAAAGTCAATTTTTCTTGTATACTGAAAAGAGTAATAGAAAGTTATTGGAGGAGGAATCCTATGTATAGGAAGGGTTAGTGAATCCTTTTATAGGTTTAAAGATTTGTGAAAGAATTCCTCAGGTTTTTAGCACCTTAGCTTCACACATTTTCTCTTATTAAATGTACCCATTTTTTTTTTTTTTAATTGAGACACAGTCTCATTATGTTGCCCTTGGTAGAGTGCTGTGGTGTCACAGCTCACAGCAATGTCAAACTCTTGGGTTTAAGCAATTCTCTTGCCTTAGCCTCCCAAGTAGCTGGGACTACAGGCACCCACCACAATGCATTGCTATTTTTTTGATTGTTTGTTTTTGTTTTGTTTTGTTTAGCAGGCCCGGGCCAGGTTTGAACCCACCAGCCCCAGAGCACGTGGCCAGCACCCTAACCACTGAGCTATGGGAGCCCCCAGAAATGCATACATTTTTTAAATGGTACTCAATAGGTAAACATCATCTGTGGAAGCTTTAATAAATGGCTACATATTTGTTGGCACTTTCTTCTTGAGCTTGAGACTAGATGAGTTTGGGGATGACTTTACACTCAGAAGCAGAGCAGAAATGAATGCATGAATAATGGCTTGTGTCTGCTCTCCATCTCAGATGGTTTCTTAGCAGCAATAGCAATTAAAATGGAATTTGGTACCTTGAGATGGAGTGAAGTTGTTAAACAAAAAATAAATAATAATAAATCACAAAAAATCTAAAACACAATGCAAAGATCTAAAAAGTGTTGTTAGCTTTGGGACCAGGGTAGATGTTTGAATAGACCTTCAGGAGGCTTTTGGGAGGACTTAAAGGCGACTAAAGAGGCTCTTCCTGGGAAGCTAGAGGAAAATAGATTTTTGTTAAGTAGTCTTGGAGAGTTAAGCATAACTGGCACCTGCAGTAACATGGAAAATAGACAATGCCTAATGAATTGATAGATCTGAATAAGAAGATTCCCAGGCAATTGCTTTCTTCTAACTGTGCATCATAAAGTAGAATAGAAATAGATGAGCTAAGGAAGGAATCATTCAGATTTCATAACTTAGAGAAAATATTAAAAAGTCAGAATTTCCTGGCTCTAAAAGACAGCAAGTCATTCCCAGTGCATTAGTTTAAGTCCTCGCAGAAGGAGATATCAAGATAAATAAAACTACAATAGATTTACAGGGTAAATACCTGTGAGATAAAAATAGTAGGGAGATTTAGGAGGGATGGAGAGCTGGTAGACCATACGCAGGTATGACACCTGTGAAGGTGAGAGAGGAAAGGAGGGTTGGATAGGCAAAAACGTAAATTACAGCAAGTTAAAATTTTATACCAGGTTTGGCAGCGCCTGTGGTTCAAAGGAGTCGGGCACTGGCCCCATATACTGGAGGTGGCAGGTTCAAACCTAGCCCCAGCCAAAAACTGCAAAAAAAAAAAAAAAAAAAATTATACCAGGTCAAAATTGATCTACGACAATCAAGACTAAAGTACAAAAATGGTGTCTTCCAGGTGCAGCAGCTGGGGTCATCTGTCAGTTATAAGCCCTGCAGCAGAAAATCTGGGTCATGGATTTTCTTAGCCACCACAGTGTACCGCTTCCAGTACACAGGTATACTTCTCTACACACGTTCAGATTAGCTCCTCCTTGGTTCCCACGAGGCTCTTTTCCTGAAGACAAACATAGAGGGGGAGTTAATGAGTTGAACTGTAGCCCCCTTCCTTACAGAGTGTCTGGGGGCCATAGCAATAGTCATTGCCTTTATCCTACACTGTTCATTCTGAGTGCTCCTTGCTCTCAGCTTTCCCTTGGCTGGTCTTGGTGCTCAGAAGTGGTCAACACTTTGTTCCTGAGGACCTGAATCCTTGGCACTTATACCTGTTTCAAATCTGCATTGCTACACATGCCTATATACAGTTGTAATGGAACAAGGGAATGCCAAAGGATGCCCAAGTTGATCACCTGAATTCCTCACATATCACTCCGTGTCCACACTAAGTAGTACTTAGCCATACTTTCTTGTTCTAATTGGGATCAATTATCCTTAGAAAGATAGTGATTATTCTTTTCACCTCCAGGTCTCTGAATACAAGAAATCCTAAGTGCTCCCAATTGCCCATGATACATACCATCTTTTCAGAGTGTTTGATCTGAGTCCACACCCAGCTATGGTTGTAAGAGGTTATTTCTGTGAGTGCAGCATGTGATAAAACCAATAGATTTCATAGTTATAAGTCCCTTCCAGCACCTCCACTACTGGGGGGTCCTCAGGATGGGTGTTATTCTGGATGGGATTTCTTGGTTTTAATAATTCAATAAGCATTTGGATAATGATCTTGGTTCAGGATTTTATGGAGGAAAAGGTAAAACCATCTTTATACTAGGTCCATATATGTGTGAAGATGAACCACTGGCTCTTTTAGGGTGGAAGTGGCCCACTGAAGTTGACTTGACTCTAAGAGCCTGATATACTTCCTTGAGGAATAGCATCATATTACAACCAGACATTGGTCTATACTGCTGAAAGTTGGATATTGAAAAGCAGCAGTACCTGGACCTGCCTTGTTAAGTGTGAGTCTTTGCTTTTGACTCCACATATTGCTTTCATCTCTCCCATCATGATGACTCCATTCATGAGCCAAAACTTTCTGGAATTTATATATTAGCTTCTAAATCTTTTGTGTCTTTACCAAGGCCTCCACCATACTAGTCACCTCTTGCTCATTTTATTTTATTTATTTATTTTTTATTATTAAATCATAGCTGTGTACATTAATGTGATCATGGGGCACCATACACTGGTTTCATGGACCATTTGACACATTTTCATCACACTAGTTAACATGGCCTTCCTAGAATTTTCTTAGTTATTGTGCTAAGACATTTACATTTCACATATTCATTTTATCCATCAGCATGATATAATCAATGTAACTATCTGTGTAATATTCTTTGAGATATCGAAGTGGTACAAATTTCTTTAGACAATATTATGACAAAGAGTGAGAACATAGGCATAGTTGTGAGGTAAAACTATAAATGAATATTGCTGCCTACATAAATGCAAACTGATACATTTTTCTAATATGAGCAGAAAGGAATGCATTTATCAAATCAGTGGCCATATGCAGTGTACCTGAAGGCTTAATAATTTGTTCTTGCAAGGATACTACATCTGGTCCAACAGCTGTGAACTGGGCTGCTTCTTGATTAAGGTTTCCATAGTCAGATCCTGGATGCATCAAGTTTTTGCCAGGGCTAACCTGGTGAGTTAAGTGGAATATGATAGAACTATCATTCTTACATCCTTTAAGTCCATAACAGTAGCTCTAAACTTCTCTATCCACACAAGATATAATATGTTTTTGACTGATTATAGGATCTTCTATATTTAGGAAAAGGTGAAGACATCTTTTGAAGCTTCTTTCTAACTTTCTCCATTATGATAATTCTTTCTCTTGATACCATTTGTAAGTAAATTAAGCGAGAAGAGATTAAATATGTAAGAGATTTGCTATAGTAAATCTTTGAGGGAAAAGGTGAAAGAAACAGAAGAGGAGGTAAAACCATCAGGTCATGGTGCAGCTCTGTCCATTGTAAAGGAGAGAGAGAAGGAAAGAGCAATGGATAAATAGATTCTCAAGCACAATTTTAAGAAATTTCTAAGCTGTTATGGCTGCTGAAGACCTCACCTCATCTGACCATAATCTTGACTTTGGATTTGAAAGAGACAATACATTGCCGCTGGAAATATAATTTTAAAATTATACCAGGTCAAATAATGAAATGAAACAATTTTAGAATGTAAAATAATATCTGTCATTTATTCTTGAGTCATTGTTCAATAATTATCAATCCAACAATCTTTTATATTTAGGAAAAGAGAAACATACTTGTGCTGTTAAAATACATTCAGAAATGTAAATATTTGGGCAGCAGCTGTGGCTCAGTGAGTAGGATGCTGGCCCCTTATACTGAGGGTGGTGGGTTCAAACCCAGCCCCAGCCAAAATGCAACAAAAAATAGCTGAGCATTGTGGTGGGCACTTGTAGTCCCAGCTACTCGGGAGGCTGGGGCAAAAGAATCACCTAAGCCCAGGAGTTGGAGGTTGCTGTGAGCTGTGATGCCACAGCACTCTACCGAGGGTGATAAAGTGAGATTCTGTCTCTTAAAAAAAAGAAATATAAATATTCACCTAATATTTAAAAAAATTAATTGATCAAAAAGGGAAGTTCAGTATATGTGAAACTCACATATGTACTCAGAAGTGGAGGTGTGATGCATGAAAGAGACAATTGGTGGAGGGAGGGAGAGGAGGAAGAACGCTTAAGGAGGATAAAAACATTTACAATACTTTTGTTTTGTTTTGTTTTGTTTTGTTTTGTTTTGTTTTGTTTTGTTTTGTTTTGTTTTGTTTTGTTTTGTTTTGTTTTGACAGAGTCTCACTCTATTCCCCCAGGCTAGAGTGCTGTCATAGCTTACAACAACCTCAAACTCCTGGGCTTGAGGGATCCTTTTGCCTCAGCCTCTCTCCACCCTCCACTGAATAGCTGGCACCACAGGCACCTGTCACCATGCCCAGCTAGTTTTTCCCCTTTTAGTGGAGACAGGGTCTTGCTCAGGCTGGTCTTGAACTCCTGAGCTCAAGTGATCCACCTGCCTCAGCTTCCCAGACTTCTAGGATTACAGGCATGGCCACTTTGTCCAGCTTAGAATACTTTTGCATGTTTCTATAGACCATGTTTTCCTAAAATTACAGAATATGAAGCCATAGAGCCACGTGATTTCTCATTCATCAATTAAAATTTAGTCAATTTCATTCGACTACCTTTTTTTTTTTTTTTTTTTGTAGCGAAAGAGAGCTTAAGGGCTATTTAGGTTCTCAGAAGGGCCTTTGAACAGTCTGTGGTGACAAAACAGATCTTTATTTGATGAAATCTCCCTGACAGCTGAGAGCAGAACATTACATTTTGTACCCTTAAGATAATAAAAATCCTAGGATACAATTGCTCTTTCATCTTATGGTGGTAATCAATCAGTGAATGATAAATCTAATTACAAGTCATAATATGTGCAACATGATAGCACTTTCTAATAGCATTAAAATCCCAAATATCTCTTTGTCAATCCTATAATAAAAACACAGTATTTTATAAATAATTCTATTTACATTTCTATTACTGTTTGCATATGTGGAAAGAATTTGTCGGGGTAGAAGAATACCAACTACCTCTGGGAATATAAATATACCACTGTAATGATTTTATGGTGTCTACCAAGACCTCAGTATTTCTGCCCTAAAGATTTAATGATTTTCAAATTGGCAAAGAAAGATTATTGCAGGTGTATTTTTTATTGTATTCAGAACATAGTGCATTTCAGGTGCATAGATTTATGTTTTGATGAGTCTTTTCCCCCCTCTTCCCAATAGAGGTAATTCATAATAGGACAGGGTAATCAGAAGAGATATGGCGTATGTTAAAAAATATGGTGCTTGGTTACAAAGTCAAGATAAAATATCATATTTTGTTAGGCACTGAAAATATCTAGAAAACACAGTGCTTAGCTCTTGCCATAATATGACATGTGTTAAGAAGTCTCTGAACAGATTTTTTTCACATAGCAATATCTTCAAAAATGTTAAACTTCAAACTGGATAATTACACAGTATATTTGTCTTTTAGCATTTCAATTAGGATCTGTTAATCTTGAACTTGTGCAACTTACTTTGTATGCAGAAGGAGAAGGTGGAATTACAGGAAGTATTAAACTATTCTTTTGTTCTTGATAAAATGATGAAATAACATACAAAGTGCTTTGCTTCACTTTTCTGATATTTCTCTTAGAAAATGAGACTTTACATCATACAGAAAGTGATAAATTACTGAGAAGGCAGGCCATCCTTTCTTGCAGGATGTGGATTGTTTGGAGACATGGATTTTCCTAAGATGCCAAAGAAAAGACAGTATGAAAACATGATATTTTTACGTTGAATATTTAAATACAATAGTTTGAATCAAATGCCTCCTCAGACATTCTGTAAATTAGTGAACACATATTCAAAACTAAATTTAAAGCTGAAAGCTTAGCACAATATCTGGAATTGCAACAAAATGTTGTCTTTAGAAAATGTTCTGCTAAAGTGACTGGAGGATCCATTTGAAACTTATGTAAAACACAAGAGAACAGATCCAACTGAGAAATTTGTCATCTAAGGATGATTTTGAGCACTGCATGAAGTACTGTTGTTTTTTATATTTTATAGCACTATAAGTGGTCTCTTTAATATCATTGCTCCACTACTTTGTGGTGCTGCTAGAACCCATTAAAAATATTCTGCTTCTGATGACTTCATCTATCTTCTTCCCTCACCAACTACATGGCAACTTGTAAATTAAGTACCACTTAAATATGATATTTGATCATACAACCAACCCCAAAATAATGTTAAAAGAAAAAAAAGAAAGATGTCTATTTTATTTAAGAAAAATATTTAGAGACAATATGTAAAAATATATGTAAAAATTTCTCTCTGCACTGGTAAAGCAATCACAGTTAGTATGCCTGATCCTACAAAATCACACCAACATATATCTAAACTCATAGAATCTGGAATCTGCAATTCCCCAATTCCCTCCATCATATATTCTGTGTGCTGCCTTCTTTTTCCTTGTTAGTGCCCCCTTTGCTTTATTATAAATGTCAAAATAAAATTTCCAAATGAGCAAGTTACTTTACAAAGTCCTTGATTTTTATTTATTCCCAGAGAGCCTATGCATCCTTCATTTATACTCAAATAAGGTATGACATCACCACTATTTGCAACCATTATCTAACATGCAGGAAATAATAAGGCTGTGGGGAATAACATCATAACATCGTCTTACAGATTGTTTATTTGGGATCCTGGGTGTTGTAGCCTAAAGAAGTCACTAGTGGGAGATAGTAAAAGGAAAATACTTGTGAATAATGGACAGTGTCACAGACAGCTTATATTCTGAAAGCCATTTGTCTACCTGTCTAAACCAGTGAAGTTTATAACATCCCTTCCCCTAGTGCAACTTACAGGAAATTTATATAGCATTCTTATATTTGAAAATAGCATTCACTTATAACTCGTGGAATTCTTATTTTGCAGAAATTAGTGCAATAAAAATGAAAACTAGAAAGAAGCTATTGAGTAATGGTAGAAACATGAATTTAGGCAGAGATGATGCATAAAGACTTTATGCTTGAGATAATGACTTTTGATTAATCGCAGTCAGAAACTAAAAATATTGTTGGATAACAACTGATATCAAACAATAATCAGAAGTAATTTATCCATGTTTGGGGGATGGGGTGGAAGGGAAAAAATAACAAAAAGAGGAAAAATCTCAGATTATGGTAGAGACACTGAAAGCTCTAGTTGAGGAATTAACTTGAGATCCACAATATAATGATAGCTACATGCAAACACTTTTTCATAAGCTGTTTACTCTGTTTGCTAATGTGACTTCATATCTTTTCAAGAGTACTTTATTTGGTTTTAAAAGGTTCTGAGATTAAAGGAGATATAAAACTTAAGGCATTTTAGGGAGTGCTTCCAGAACTGGAAGGAGCTCCTGTATATTCCTGGTCACCTTATCACCAGCATCTTGTTGGGTATTCCCACCCTTTATTACAAAACTTCAACTACAGCCTGCCCATCATTAACTATCTTCATCATCATCATCATTATTTACATTCTATAACTAGTCCTCAATGGCTGATCCCAAAAAGAGACTAAACACAGGAAAAGATTGATCTAGAAAGATCATTTTGCATTTTTTAAACTGAATGAAAAAATCATTATTGAGTGGAAATATTCTTAAAGGTTTTGACCATCTACTCTTCCTCAACTCTTTTATTTATTTCTTCTCTATTCTATAATTCAACTGGTTGCCTCCACCTGAATTAATAAAGTACACAGGCTTAGTTTTAAAATGATTTTATATCCAATATTTCAGTCAAACCTCATAAAACCCTGAAGCAAATATGTTTTTATATTCTTCTGACCATCAAAAGGATGATGTGACTTAGTTCATGCTTAGTTCAGTTGTACTAGAAAGAAAATCAGGCAACAGTTTCTTGAGTCATGTCTTTTCAGTGGACAATAGTGCCATCTATGACCTTTTGATTTTAGTTCCCGCAAGTGTGAACTGCTTATCATAGTAGCTGGAGATAAAGTAAAACAAGAAAAAAGAAAATCATCAACATACTATGACATCTAGTGCCACCTTCTGACTTGTTTTGACCTTTGGTACCTTACAATTTTAGTTCCAGGTCCTACAGCTTAAAAATGAAATGCTGTATATTCTTTATCTGACAAAGTCAAAAGCAAATTGCAAACAAAACTAAACAAGAAAATTAGACACAAATTTATTGCCTAAAATGTCTTTTCAGAAAGTGGAGAAAACAAAGCATAAGCTCCAATTTCAATAGATATATATATAGAAAATATTTGTAATAAAATAAAGAATACCATGCAGAGGGAGTCCAGTGGGTTTTCAACACATAATCAAAGTTCTTCCAGAAATCTTTCTTTGGTTTAAAAGCATAGAAATTATATTTTCAAGAAGAGTTTTTCCATATATGTTGGTAATAGAAGGTACACTTATCAGTTTGATATCTTTTTAAATTAGCTGACAAGTTATAATTCCCTATGTTTATACACAATGAGATTTCATCACTTTAACCAAAAAAAAAAAAAAAAAAAAAAAAAAAAAAAAAAAAAAAAAAAAAAAAAAAATAAAAAATCAAGTAAAAAAACAATAGGTTCCTCAAAGAAAAAAAAAAAAAAAAAAAAAAATATTTTTTCCGTGTTTGATTTAATGAAAGAAA
>CAUYPK010017205.1:0-30118 GCA_963574355.1 Loris lydekkerianus
GTGATGTGGGAGCTGCAGGTAGACAGGGCCTTACGCCTCCCTTCATGACTGTAAGTCTTCAGTGAGTTTAGGATGACTCCATAGGAGATGAGGAGAAGGATAAAGACCACCATGCAGATTGCCCCACCATTGGCAACCACAGTGAGACCTAGAAAGTAGGTATCTGTGCAGGCAAGTTCCAATAATGGGTACATGTCACAGAAGAAGTGGTCAATGACTCTGGGGCCACAGAAAGGAATATTGTACACAAAGACAATCTGAACCACAGAGTGCACAAAACCTCCAACCCAGCCCACCACCAACAGAAGGATGCACACCTGTCTTTTCATGATGGTCAAATAGTGCAGAGGCTTACAGATGGCCACATAGCGATCATAGGCCATCACCACAAGGAGAAAGATCTCAGCTCCACCAAATAAGTGTTCTATAAAGAGCTGGCCCATGCAAACTGAAAAGGAAATTGTCTTTTTGTCACAGAGTAAGTCTGCAATCAATTTAGGTGAAGTGGAAGTGGAATAAACAACATCAATGAGTGACAGAGAGGCCAGGAAGAAATACATTGGGGAGCCCAAGGAGGGACTCCTGATAATAGTCACCACGATGAGCAGGTTGCCCACCATGGTCACAGCGTATGTGATCAAAAGCATCACCAGTAATGCTTTTTGCCCATCAGGATCTTGAGTGAGTCCCAGAAGGACAAATTCGGTGACATTGTTACTCTCTCCCATTTACTCTTCTGTAAGGTTTGTGTCAGAGCTGAGAGCTCAGGGAAACAGGACCTGGAACGAAATTGTGAACAGGGCTATGAACACATCCACAGTGTCTTGGAGCCCATTATTTTCATATCTTCAACAATGGTTTACCCACAATATACATTTTGTATGTATCAATTGAAACCTCCTCTAAGCTCACAATAGAACTTTCTTCACAATTCCATTTCTCCCCAGATGATATTCTTTAGGGACTACATATAAAAGGTTTTATCTCTAAGAATTAGTGGATATTCTATAGAGAAGAACAGTTAAAGAATCTAACAATCATTCATACATTATATGACTTTTTAATGTATGTCACTTCTTTAGTATGTTTGCAAACAACTGGTACAATGTGCTGGTATATGGCACACTTCATGAATGAGGAACTCAATTACAACTCAGATTTTACCTTATAAATGCAAGTAATGTAACCTAATCATATGTACCCTCATGCTAATCTCTAATTTGAAAAAAGAAATTGAAAAATGTTTTTAAGTGTCTTTAATGTGAAAGCATGATGTACATAGGAAAAAATATAATGAAATATGTGCACGGCTTCCACATAGAATACTAATTAAACTAAAAATTATAAAGTGAACTTATCTGAGAACTACATTAATAGAGATACATATCACAGTCAAATAATAAATAAATAAAGTAAAATATGTTACCTCGTGGTACAAGCATCAGCCACAACCAACAGGGAAAGTGTTCCTGCACTCAAAATACTTACTCTCTGATGGTGACAATCAATCATAAATAAACAAATTAGTATAGAGTCAGTCCTTTGAATTTGGAGCAGTTGTGGTATCTTTGCAATACAATCTTTGCAATAACCACTACTTAAATATCTTACTCAATTCTATGGAAATGCACTGTCATATCTTCAATCTCTCATGCCCCAAAGGATATTATCAGAAAGCATAGAAACATGGATTTTTAAAAATCCGATAGTTACAGACAAATTAAAGAACAGAGAAGAATGAGACAAGTATAGATACAAACCTGAACCTCCTGGCTATTCACTCCTGAGGAAAATTACAGAATTAATAAACCACACATGTACACAAGATAAGTCCATCTACATGGATTTGGCAGTGAGGGATGTCGTGTGCAGGAAGAGTTTCAGCTCTCTCTGGATGCCAGCTATGATGAATATTCTACACATCTCATTCATGTAATTCAGCAGTTCTGTCATTGTTGAAGCAATAAATCAATAAGGGCATAACTGTTGAAGAACACAAGCATATAAAGTCATCTATACTAATTCTATTTTTCTCCCTCTCATTACTCTCTGCAAGGTTTAGTGCCTTTTCTCTCTTTAATCATCAGTGGTATATTTCACCAGGATAAATCCTTTATAGGGCAAGTAGCAATTTACTTGTGAGTTAGATTACATACTATCCTCTATGGCTTAAGTCATCAAAGATTTAATATTTTAAAATATTATTACTAGCCCTTCTGTATAAAACACTGTTAACACTTTTCTAAAATAAAAATAATTGAACATAGTTTTTTGAGACTATGACATTTGTAAAAGATAAAATCCCATAATAGCAAACATACCCTCTCTAGTATTTCACAATTTCAATCTGAAATGACACTACTCAAGGTAATATACAAGTGACAGTTTTTCTAGGATATCGTCCCTAACATGTTTGATGGGATAATTTTTAGATTCATATATAAGGCCATATCATTTTTCCAGAACATAATAAGCATTTGTTACTTTATATGCAAAAATGCTTGACATTACATGGAATTGTAAATTCTTTAATTCAAATATACTTAATTTATAAACACATTAACTTATTGTGTAAAATACAATATCTCAAAAAATAAGAATATAAATACATTGCATTATTTATTTATACATTAACATGCAACTTTTTTCACTTCTTATTTGGACAAATAAAAAAGGAACACCTATGAGGTGTATACTAAAACCAAATATACATTGCATGTACTCATTAAGTTCTGTGTTTTGCTACCTTAATTTTTCCAATTCCGATTCCTCCAATGAAAAGATGATTTATTTCAGACATAAGATATACTTCAGCACACTATAGGAGTTTTGAATGAGAATCCTTTCTCAATCATTTCAAGAAATCACATCTTGAATCTTGTCCTTGGTCCTTAAAACTCAATGAAGATTCACTGAAGGTAACTGAACAAATCTCATGCATCTGCATGTGATCATAGAGCACATGATAATCTGTGGATGATCAGTGAATCTTGAAACAGATCAAGTGGATATAGTTTTCATATTTCTACACAGACTTCCCCTAATCTCAGTCCTTTCGAGAGCTGTCAAATAATCCAAAGTACATGTCTAAAATATAAATACACCTAAAAATGATCTCAATATTTACTATAAAAGGTAGATAGATACTCTCACCTGAGGAAAACATTTCTTCACAGGAAAACAAAATTGCTATCTTTGCAACATTATGTACAAACTGACCTAATTAGCAGCAATTAACGTGGTCAAACTCATAATTTGGTAGCACTAATAAACTAGAAATTTAACAACATTAAAATTAGTTTCTTGAATAGCTTCTTTCCTCTATCCATTAAGATAAAACAACCAAAAAGTATTTGACTTTGACTGAGGATTTATGATAACATTCTTGTGCCTGGCTACTGAGTTCTGTACCTAACAAGACAAGTTATGCTGAAACATAACTTCCTGGGTAGGCCAATGACAGACCTTCCTAATAGGTAGAAGAAAAACTTTTTTAGTTTTTCAGTAATTCAACAGCAAACTACAATAACCACTGTTTTATTTATTAAAATTGCCTTCATATATCTCCCCAATATTGTTGCTGGAAATTGATAACTTCCACAAATTTCTACATGTAATCATGGATGTAAGAGGAAAAAACATCACAAGTAGAGGACTAAAGAGCACCTAAACACATACTCCAGGCTGGGAAAAACATTGAGGTTTAGAATCTCCTCAGTTGTGTTATAAGGAGAATAATTCTTCCATTTATAAGTGCAGACAGAACTTACCAATTTTTATATCATCAGTTTTATAAATGAAAGAATGTAAGGTTATTACAGATGAGTTAATTAGAATAGTTGGAACAAATTCAAATCAAGTAATCTCTCTGAAAAGTTGACTTCCTTAGAATAATCCCTAGAGAAAAAAGACTTGGGTCTTGCCAAGAATAAGCTAAATATCAAGCTTAGAAAAAAGTCTATAATGTGAAAATAAAAATTCTAAATTGAATTAAATAATAAATTATCAGTTTCACATAGTGAGATATTTAGGTAAGGAAAGTAATATTTACACCAAAATGAAAAGGAAAAGCAGCTCCATATTTCTTTACCCACCCATATTCCAATACAGGAGGGCTTTATTCTGACTGTTGGAAAGACTGTACCTAAAAATCCCCTAGGCCAACAGGTAGAGAACACTGCAGCTGAAGTTGACAGTCTAATTCTCTGAAAGATAGGTAATCATAGCTCTACTATTTCACATTGTGGTATAGGCTATTGCTCAAGGCCTGAATGTGGGTCAAATGTTGTAACCATAACAATTTTTAGTCTACTAATTCACTCCCTTAATTTAGTCTAATATCAGTTCAATGACTTTCTCTATAAGAAAGAAATTTTTAGTTTCCACCACAGAAATAGCACCTAAGGACTTCCACTAGTATTTACTCAACATGGCTTTCATTGGTTCCATTGAGCATCATAATTTTATCATGTGTTTAGTTAAATCTAAGATCTTCTGTGCCATAAGTGCCTTAGATAGTAAAATAAATACCTATCTGAAGGACCAAACATCTTTATCATGTAATGGGCTCCACTAAAAGTTGGCAGGTTTTAATTTACCTAATAAATAGATTGAATCCTAAAACTAAAATGTCCTTTGATTATTTCAAAGAGGAAAGAGCACTTCTAAAAACTATTCCTCCCTTATAGGTAAATGACAAATGAGGCACAAACATATGTGAATTCTTAACAGCTATCTGGTGCATTCAATGTTATTCCGAATTAAATTATGACTCCAAGATGAAGAATTGATAAATACATAAGGCATCATTCTCTATGTCACCTCCAGATGAATTCGAAGAACTACTAATGCTTACAGCTTATCTGAATGAGGTATAAGTGTTTCCTGCATCAAGTGATGCTTACTACATCAGCCCAGAATCTTAATTTTTTTACTTCAATAAAAAATACATTGCAGGGGGCAGGAGAAAGATGACTGACTAGAAGCAACTTTCATCAGAGCTTCCTAACCAGAGGGAGAAAAACTGGACAGAAAAATTCCATAAAGCCAAAGGTGGGGAACAGAGCTAAAAAAGATGTTAGGCAAGCTGTTACTTCAAGTAAGAGCATCCAAATTACAGGTACAAAGCCCATTGCCAAGAGGATGGAAGACACCCCCCACCACCACCATTGGGAGGCTCACCAGGGCTCTCTGTAAGTGAGCAAGGTATAAAAGCCCTCTCACTTTACCCCATTTTAGAGAGCCACTAAACTTCGGTGGCTCCTTCTCCAAGGAAGTCTCACTTATGAACCTAGACACCACCTTTCCCAGCAAAAATTGAACAAATATTTTCCCGACAAGTCAGAACTCCCAGTCCACCCTTTCCCCCTCACATAGCAATCTGAAGTTCTGCCCCCTGCAGAGGCCAGAGTGGCAATTCCTTGAGAGATCTGGACATAGTGAGGGCTGCTAGACAGCAGCACAGATACTATGACTGTGGGAAGGGGCAGAGAAAGGAAGGGACATACAGAGGAGAAAGAGATGTACCATAATGGTGCATAGTGGGAGAAGGTACAGACCCCCAGTTCTGATTGTGCCTGGTGAGCAGTGGCACTGATGCCTGGTTGAACTGTGCCTAGCAGGCAGGTATGCAGAAACCTGCTTCTGACTATGCCAGTGAGTGGAGGCATTGACTCCTGGTTCTCACTGTGCCCAGAAGGTGAGAGCACAAACACATGGTTCTGACTGTACCTGGCAGGTAAGAGCACAAACACCTGGTTCTGACTGTGTCCGGTGTGGGTGGAAGCACAGACCCCCGGTTCTGACTGTGCCTGGCAAGCAGAGGCACTGATGTGTGGTTTTGACTGTAATGGCAGGCAGAGGCACAGATTCCTGGTTGTGACTATGCCCAGAGGACAGGGGTGCTGACACAAAGCTATGACTTTAACAAGCAATTGGTGGCTCACCAGAGGGGACTGGGTGCCATTCCATTTAGTTTGTAGATGGAACTGACTGTCGCTGGAGACATTTTGATCTTTCTCTGTTGAGCAGTGTTTGTACTGCCCTAAACAATCTGATTGGAACTCTTGACCAGGGCTGTCCACCCACGGATCCTCAAAGAATGAGCTGCAAAGTAGCAGGAAAGAACTGAATGGTGAGGGCGGGGTGTCACAGCTGCCTGTATCTCTCCCCAGCTGAGATTTAAACCTAATGCCATGACTTCTTAAGATAGGGTGAAGGTTGGCTGATTTCAAAACAGAGCCAGCTTGCACTTTCTCACCAAGCAGGTCCTCAGAGTCTGGCAAAACTCCAAGAAGGACCTTTGTAAGGTGGTTGTAGGAAAAAAGCCACCATTACAAGCCCTGGCACTTTGGTAAAGGGATGTTTAATATCTGGAGGCCCCCAATTCAATCTCACCCTACCAGTTTTAATAACCAAATGGCAGAAAGTAATCATGGCACAGAACCAATGGAAGAACTCTGACAACATGAATAATCAGAGTAGATCAACCCCCTCAAGGAATGACAAAGGAGATACAGAAATAGATACAGAAATAGAAATCCAAAGATAGTTCAAAAGTTGGCTCAAAAAATTAATGAATTCAAAGACAAAGTCACCAAGGATATGGACATAATGAGAAAATAAATAGCAGACCTCAAGGAAACAAAGAAATTATTCAAGGTGTTTTGAAGTACAGTGGAATCCCTCATTAACAGAGTTGACCAAGCAGAAAAAAGAATCTCACAAATTGAAGATAAGGATTTTGAATGATCCCAAGCATTTAAAGAGGCAGAAAATTGGAAATCAAGAACAGAACCATCCCTAAGAGAGCTGTGAGATATTTCCAAAAGATCTAACATTCTACTTATAGGAATTCATGAAAAAGAAGATGGTCCTAAAGGCATGGATGCTTAACTCCAAGATATTTTGGAGGAGAATTTCCAAGTATTGCAAGAAATTCAGAGAGTTGATAGTTTCAGAACCCAAGCAAAACTCATTCTAAATAAAACATCTCTCAGACACATTGTAATCAATTTTGCCAAAATCAACAGGAAGGAGAAAATAATGCAAGTATTCAGACATAAAAAGATCATTATCTACAAGGGGAAGAATATTATAATGTCTGCAGATCTTTCAGCTGAAAATTTTCAACCCAGAAGAGGATGGTCATCAACCATTAATCTTCTAAAACAAAAAAAAATTCAGCCCAGGATCATAAAACCATCTAAACAGTGTTTCATTTGTGATGGAGAAACTACTGAAATACACATGTTAAGGAAATTTGTCATAACTAAACCAGCCATCCAGGATATACTCAGACCCATTCTCCATAATGACCAACACAATGATCTACCACCAAAGTAAACTCACCCAGAAATTATCAAACAAAACCTAACTTCCACAATGGTGAATGGATTAAAACTGTCCACTGGACTGTTGAAAAACATGACACCCCAAAACACTATCATGCCTACCAATTGTCTCAATCAACATCTCAATCAATGACTTAAATTGTCCTCTAAACAGACACAGGTTGACTGACTGTATACAAAAACTGATACCTGTTGCCTACGAGAGACTCATCTTACCTTAAAGGATAAAAGAAGACTTAGGGTGAAGGGATGGATATCTATAACACAGGCAAATTGAAACCAGAAAAAAGCAGGGGTTACAATTTTATTTGCAGATACAATAGGTTTTAAACCAACAAAGATAAGGAAAGATAAGGATGGACACTACATATTTGTCAAAGAAAACACTCTACATGAAGAGATTTTGATAATTAACATGTGCCCTTCCAGTATGCTTCTCAATGTATAAAGCAACCCCCAGCAATTATAAACAATTTGATATCTTCCTGTACTATAATAGTTGGAGATTTTAACAGCCCTATGTCAGTTCTGTATAGACCCTCTAAGAAGAAACTGAACAAAGAAATAATGGGCTTAAATTTAACTCTAGAATAAATGGACTTAACAGACATCTACAGAACATTTCATCCTAATAAAACTAAATACACATTCTTCTCATCAGCCCACTAATAATCCTCCTAAATTGCTAATATTTTAGCACACAAATATAACCTCAGAAAATTTAAAAGAATAGAAATTATTTCTTATATCTTCTCGGACCATCAAAAATAAGAACTGAACTCAACAGCAACATGAATCTTCATACTCAAAGTCATGGAAATTAAATAATCTTATGCTGAATGATAGCTGGGTCAAAGATGAGATTAAGAAGGCAATCACCAAATTTTTGGAACAAAATGATAATGAACACACAAATTATCAAAATCTATGGGATACCACAAAGGCAGTCCTAAGAGGAAAATTTATAGCATTGGAAGCCTTCATCAAGAAAACAGAATGAGAGGAAATCAACAACTTAATGAATTATCTCAAGCAACTGACAAAGAAAGAACATTACAACCCCAAAACCAGAAGAAGAAAATATATAACCAAAATTAGAGTAAAATTAAATGAAATTGACAACAAAAGAATCATTCAGAAGAACAATGAAACAAAAAGGGTTTTTTTAATAAGATTAATAAAATTAATAAACCTTTGTCTAGCCTAACCAGAAGCAGAAAAGTAAAATCTCTAATATTGTCAATCAGAAACAATAAAGGAGAAATGGAGAAATAACAACATATACCAGAGAAATTCAAAAAAATCAATAAGGACTGCTATAAAAAAGTCTATACTACAAAAAATTCTATTCTCAGAAATATAAAAATCAGGGGGAAATGGACCAATTTCTGGAAGCATGCCAGCTACCTAGACTCAGCCAGAAATAATTAGAATTTTGAATAGACCTATATTAAGCACTGAAATAGAATCAACTATATAAAAATCTCCCAAAAAAGAAAAGTCCAGGATCAAATGGTTTCACATCGGAATTCTATCAAACCTTCAAAGACAAAGTATAGCCAAGGATTCATTTTGCAGTAGTGACAAAGAAGATGAAATATCTGGGATTTTACCTACAAAGGACATGAAAGATCTCTATAAAGAGAATTATGAAACTCCGAGAAAAGGAATAGCCAAAGATGTGAACAAATTGAAAAACACAACATATACCTATATTACCAACATGTACCAACATGTACCTATATTACATAACCTTTTCCAAAACATAGAAAAAGAAGGAATACCCCAACATATTCTATAAAGCAAATATCACCTTGATCCCCAAACCAGCAAAGGAATCAACAAAGAAAGAAAACTATATCAGTACTGAATATTGATGCAAAAATACTCAATAAGATCCTAGCAAACAGAATTCAACAACATATCAAAAAAATTATACATTATGATCAAGTTGGCTTTATCTAGGAGTTGCAAGGTTGGTTCAACATATGTAAATCTATAAATATAATACATAACCTAAGTACAACAAAAAACAAAGACCATATGATTCTATTAATTGATGCAGAAAAAGTTTTGATATCTAGCATCCTTTCATGATAGAACACTTACAAAAATAGGCTCCAGGGTCATTTCTTAAACTGATAGAGACAATCTATTGCAAATTCATAGCCAAGATCAAATTGAATGGACTAAAATTGAAACATTTCCACTCAGATCTGGAAATAGACAAGGTTGTTCATTGTCTCCACTGCTATTTAACATAGTAATGGAAATCTTAGGCATCACAATCAGGCAAGAGAAGGTAATCAACTGTATCCAAATGGGGTAAGCAGAGAACAAAGCCTAACTCTTCACAGATGACATGATCTTATACCTGGAAAATCTCAGGGACTCAACTACAAAACTCTTAGAAGCAATCAAGGAATACAGTACTATCTCAGGATACAAAATCAATACTTACAAATCAGTAGCTTTTATATATACCAACAATAGTCAAGCTGAAAATATAGCCATGGATTCATTTTACAGTAGTAACAAAGATGAAATATCTGGGATTTTACCTACAAAGGACATGAAAGATCTTTATAAAGAGAATTATGAAACTCTGAGAAAAGGAATAGCCAAAGATGTTAACAAATTGAAAAACACAACATGCTTATGGCTGGGAAGAATCAATATTGTTAAACTGTCCATACTACCCGAAGCAATCTACAGATTTAATGCAATTCCTATTAAACCACCATTGTCATGCCTTAAAGATCTTTTAAAAATAGTACTTTGTTTTATATGGAATCAGAAAAACCTCAAATAGCCAATGCATTACTCAGAAATAAGAACAAATCAGGAGGCATCATGTTACCAGAATTCAGGCTACACTATAAATTGATAGTGATCAAAACATCATGGTACTGGCACAAAATTAGAGAGGTAGATATATGAATCAGAATAGAGAACCAAAAGATGAACCCAGCCACTTATCATCATTTGATCTTTGATAAGCTTTTCAAAAACATTCATTGGGGGAAAGATTCCCTATTTAACCAACTATGCTGGATGAACTGGCTGGCAACCTGTAGAAGACAGAAACTGGATCCCCACCTTTCACCATTAACAAAAATTGATTCTCACTGGATAAAATATTTAAACTTAAGACATGAAATTATAAAAATACTAGAAGACAGTGCAGGGAAAACACTGGAAAAAATTGGCCTGGGAGAATTTTTTATGAGGAGGACCTCCCGGGCAATTGAAGCAACAGCAAAAATACATTACTGGGACATTATCAAACTAAAAGCTTCTGCACAGCCAAGAGCACAGTAAGTAAAACAAGCAGACAGCCTGCAGAATGGGAGAAGATATTTGCAGGTTAAGTTTCTGACAAAGGTCTGATAAGTAGACATGTTTGGTTTATATCCTTTGCTTTAGTTCAGATTGAGTCAAAGTTATACATATGAGTGTCCCCTTCACTCACATAGTGTGCATGTCAACAATAGTTGTAAATTTACCTATCCCTACCTTCCCCCCCCCACTTGATTTTCACTGAGATACGCTATGTGCTTAAGTGTTGATCAATTAGTTCCAATTTGGTATTGAGTACATGTGTTTGTTACTCCATTGTTATGATATTTCACTTAGAAGAATGGTTTCCAGTTCCCTACAATTTGTCACAAAGGATACTAGACTGCCATTTTTATGGCTGAGTAGTACTCCATGGTTACCAAATTTTGTTAATCCATTCACCTGTTTGTGGGCACTTGAGTTGCTTAATGATGCCTGGGGTATTCAGAAACAATCTCTCAAATTGATCTCTTCTTGGAATGAGTATAAAGGTGAAAGATATTTCACACTTGTAAATTGCCCATTCAGACAATTCAGTATCAAATCAACAATTGTTAAGAAATTATATACATTAAATATGCAAGTTCTTGGTTTTGTTTTCAGTTTTTTTTGGTTTTTTGTTTGTTTGTTTGGGTTTTTGTTTGTTTGTTTGTTTGTTTTTGGTGTATCAATTGTGCTTCATTTGGTAAAGCTGTTTGGAAAAAGAAAGGCATTCTTACAAGTAGAACTCTTTTTATCTGGCCTGATAAGCCTCACAAAAAAGCCTTCACAGAAAACCAGGGATTTGAATTAAAATAGATTCACTTGAAACCTTTTGAAAACTTGATTCTTTATATATGGCTCCAGTCCTGCAGTGAAAAAGACAGAAACTGTGATAGAAACAGTTATAAATGGGTCCCTCCACTCATGATTTGCCATGGAGATGTGGATGACGACAAAATCATTTCATCTTGCATGGCATGGATATTTAAAGAAGTTTCCATAAAGGTTTATGGATCTTGTTCTGTAGCTGCTGCTTTCTCTCCCAGGAGTTAATTATCTTCTGATAGAAAGATTTTGTTGAAGAAGAAGGTATTCTGGGGAAACATGATTGGGGGAAAAAATAAACCATTTTTGAATGGGGAATTGTATTCCTTACGCTTGAAATATAAACTTCTTGAGAGTCCCCTTTCTCCATCTGCAGTCAGGCCAGCTGAATGCTATGTGGGTCACTGTGAAGGCAGCCTACCTCTGGTGAGTGGACCAGGGATGGAGTGTCTCTGATGACTCATGTCACGGAAAGAGCTTCTGTTTTCTTGTCATTATGAAACATTTTCTGGAAACCCACTACTGATTGCTTGAGACCTAGAGTAGTGAGAGCACAAAATGAATGGAAGCTATTTAATTAATAAATTTTAACTTAATTTTTATTTAAAAATATTTAATTGACAAAACTTGCATAGATTCAAAGTATACAACAAGATGATTTAAAAGATGTATACATGAGTACTACAAAAAATTAATTAACACACATATCACTACTCATGCTGTACGTTAGTTCCCCAGACTCTGATCAATTTGTTCTCATTTCCCTCATCCTCCAGCCCTTGGCATCACCATTCTACTCTCTGTTTCTATGAATTCAACTATATTAGATTCCTGGATAGGTGAGATCAGACATTATTTGTCTTCCTGTCTCTGGCTTACTTCACTTAGCATAATGTCCTCCAGTTTTTTCCATAGTGTTGCAAATGATAAGATTTCCTTCTTTTCAAGGGCAAAATAATATTTCATATTTGTGTCTATGTGTATCTGTGTATTTGTACCACATAATCCTTATTTATTTCATCTATCAATGGAAAATTAGGTTGTGTCCTTATTTTGGCTATTATGAATAATATTGCAATAAAATTGGGCATGACCATATCTCCTTGAGATAGTGATTTCATTTCATCTGTATAAATACCCAGAAGTGGGAGTGGTGGATCCTATGGAAGGATCCTATGGAAGGTCTTCCTATGGAAGGCCTATTAATTTTTTGTGGTACTGCATTGCTGATTTCCATAATGGTTTTACCAATTTACATTTCCACCAAAGGTGTAGAGGGCTCTCTTCTGAACACCCTTGCAAACAATTGTTATATTTTGTGGTTTTTTGGATAATAGTCATCCTAACAGATGTTTGGTAATATTTTATTGTGGTTTTGACTTACATTTATCAGATGGTTAGTGATATTGAACATTTTTTCTTATACATGTTGGCCACTTGTATGTGTTCTTTTGAGAAGTATCTGTTCAGGTTCTTTTTCCATTTTAATTCAGGTTTTAAAGTGTGAATTTCTTACATACTTGGGATATTAACTCCTTATAAAATATAGGGTTTGCATTTTATAGGTTGTATGTTTCCATTCTGTAGGTTGGCTTTTCATTTTGTTGAGTTTTTGCTTTCCTGTACAGAAGTTTTATAGTTTGATGTAGTCCCACTTATTTAATTTAGTTTTTGTTGCTTGTGCTTTTGGTCTCTTATCAAAAATATCATTGCCAAGACCAAGGTCAAGGAGCTTTTACTCCTCATAGTCTTCCATGATGTGTGGTCTCAGATTTTGGATTTATGTCTTTAACTCCATTTTGAGTTAATTTTTATCTAAGGTGTATAATGAGGTTCCAATCTCATTCTTCTCCATGTGAATATAGTTTTCCCAACAACATTTATTGAAAACACTATCCTTTCTATACTTTGTATTCTTGGATCTCCTGTCAAAGATCAGCAGACTATAGCGCAGGTTTATTTCTGGGTCTCTAGTCTGTTTCATTGGTCTGTGTGTTCCTTTGGGGTTTTTTTTGTTTGTTTATTTGTTTTTTAGGGCAAATAGTCAGGTGAACTATATTTTATTTTTTATTTTTTAAATTAAATCATAAATTTGTACATTAATGCAATCATGAGGTACAATGTTCTGGTTTTATATAAAATTTGAAATATTTTCATCAAACTGCTTAACTTAGCCTTCATGGCATTTTCTTAGTTATTGTGTTAAGACATTTGTATTCTACACTTAGTAAATTTCACACGTACCCTTGTAAGATGCACCGTGGGTGTGGTCCCACCACGTCCTTCCTCTCCCTCTCCCCCTTCTTCTTGGGCTATAATTGGGTTATAGCTTTCATATGAAAGCTGGGAATTGATTTCATACTAGGGCTGAATACACTGGATCCTTTTTCTTCCGTTCTTGAGATACTTTGCTAAGAAAAATATGTTCCAGCTCCATCCATGTAAACATGAAAGAGCTAAAGTCTCCATCTTTCTTTAAGGCACGGTGGAATTCTTATAAGAGAGAAGTTGGAGAGTCAGAGGAGATGTAAGGACAGATGTGGAGGTTAGTGAGGAATGATGTACTGCTGGCTTTGGAGATGGAGAAAGGGGATATGAGCCGAGGAATACAGGTGGCTTCTAGAAGAGATTAAAGGCAAGCAAATAGATTCTCCTCTAGATCCTGCAGAAGTGACCCATCGCTTCCCTGTCCACTCTACTCCAGCCATGCTGGTCTTCTAGTACATGGGAGGCAGGAAGCATGACTCTGTGGTAGGCCTTTAGACCTAATATATTTGTGTTGTTCTAAGACAACCAGTTTGTATATTAGCTGATATATGGCAGCAAAGCAAACCCACGTCTCATGCATGTGTCATCCAAGATGGCGGGTCTATGGGCTTCTTCATCAGAGCAGGCCTGTGGATTTTACACTAATCTTCCTATTTCATTAGAATTAATGTATTTTATTTTAATGCCAGTTCTTACATAAGAGAATAAAAACGTGAGTTTTAATAAAAAACAGCATTAGCTTTTTCTGGAAAATATATAGAAATATTGACATTTGAAATTATTTCATTGATGAAGACTAGTAAGTCCATGTTATAATCAATGTATCTGAGAACCTGTGAAGACCCACAGAAGAAACTCATTAGGAAGTAAAGGAAAAGATTACTTGGTATGGCAAAGGAACATCTTTATGGCAAACGAAATCCTGTTCCCCCAGCCCCCATGAGGGTTGTTACTGGGAAGATCCAGAGATGGTTTCTCTGTGGCCCCTTGCTACTAGATTTCTGCCAGAGTGGAGGGAATGTGTCCCACTCCCAGGCCAAGCTTCTTAAGAACCACTCCTTGCTGTCTTTTTCCTTTTACAGGACAGATGCGGAAAAATTAAGAAGTTCCCAAAGGTGGTGAAGCCACAAAACAGAAAGAGGAATCTATGTATTTGTGTAAAAGGAAGCAACCTGTTCACCAGAATGCTTGCCTACTAGGGTTACATAAGCAAGAAAGAAACCTCTACTGTGTCTGAGCCTCTATATGATTTGAGATCACTTACTACAGCCATTTAGCCCATTCAAACTGATACACCTTCTTCTAACCAGCGAAAGAGGACCCAACATTTCTTTCCTGAGTTACTTCCACGATGACGATTCATGGTATTTAGTGAAAAGTGTACATTTCTACTTAACAAGCTGACTAATCTTCTACTTACTTGGCCAAATACTCCAAATGAAGGCAAGTGTCCTTAGAAAATAATTGCTGGAATGTCTATCATTCCTACTAAAGATTTCAGGTAGCATAAAGACTTCAGGGTAATATAAGATAAAAGGAGAAAACGAAAAGGAATTCAAATGATATAAAAGATAAATTAATTGAAATTAATTTTGGACAGGCATACTAGAATATAGAATGGATGGGCGGTATGACTGGCAGAATAAGCCATATGTAGAGTTTTAATTATTTCCAGTATTTAAACCAAAGTTCATTAGGATACTTCCCAGTAATACACATTGTACAAATCATAATGAGGCCCTTAAAAAAGCAAAAAGCAAGCTTCAGATTCTGTTCTTATTTCTTCCTGTCTTACTAAGCCCACTGGCAAACGGTTAGCTTTTCGAAATTATTTCCAAGTATAAAATTTTCCTCATTGGCAATTAATCAACAATAATATTTCTGAAAAAAATTTGATAATGTGAAACTTCCTTATTTGCAAGGGCATCTGATGGACTCTTGTTTCAGTCAAACCCTGCATCATCTTCCTGGTTCCAAAACTAGAGAAAGGGAACCTGAAATGCTTAAACCGTCTTTGGGGCTCTCATATTAACATTAGAGATGATATACATTTTAGAAACCAAACGCAGAGAATAATGCAGTGACTTTCCCCATTTCCCTATGAAAACAGCCTTCCTAATCATCTAATTAGATGTAATTTAAAAGGTACATAAAGTCCAATAATTTATGACATAAGTTGCTAGAAATATGAGTATTTTATAGATTCTCATGAATGAGTCATCACATACATTTTTGTTAATAGTAGGAAATATGATGTACTTTCCAGAGTATGGTTGTTTTCTTCTGGACCAAGTTCTTAAAGACATAAAGCACCATTTAAACAGCGTGAACATTGGTTAGAGGCTATATCTCATGCTTATCACCTTAAACCTTTCTGCTGCACTTTGAATGCCCTGAAAACCATGCTTCTGGGCAGCTTTTTAGCTGTTCATTATTTCATCAATAATTTTTCAGAATTTTATCATCAGCTAGCCTGTTTATAAATTATCTAAACTCTGGAGAAGAAAGATTTAGAAAAATTTCATTCTTATAAACAAGCATGTTTAAAGGCCCCTTTCTGTACTAAAACACAAACCAAAACACAGGTCAGATACAAAAACCAATGCAGAAAAGCCAGTTTCATTTTTATTATTTAAGAGAAAAATAAAATAATTAGCCCAGGGCCTCAAAACAAAGGCATAACCAGAAGCCAAGGCTCTCCACTTCTAGACACTAAGACCATCAGTTTTGACAACACACTTAAGACCGATATAAGGAACACTGCACCTTCCTCTTCTTCAGTCTTTTCCTTTGTTTTGGTCTTTTCTTTCTTTCTGCCCAGGTCTAAGAACATTTGAGCGAGGATGACCCTGCTCCATAACCTTGGAAGAGTCACTTGGTCTTTCCAGGCTTCTGTCTACTCATCTGTAAACAGTTCTGCTCTCCAAAGTCCTTGAGAATTTAATACTCTATAATTTCATCAAACAACATTTTACCTTATACACTGGAACTAAAACATTTTTTTAATCCCAGAAAATGATACATAATCTCAAGATAAGTAATTTCAATAAGTCTCATTCAGCGTGTGACAAATTTTAAACTCATAGTCACCTGTGTTAACAAGCTCCTTTATGAAGCCTGGATGATTCAAAACATATCATGTATCAAGAAACCTCTTACACAGGACAAATAGAATCACACTCATTATCAATAGTGTGTAGCTGACCATGTATATTACAGTCCAGTTAAACCACATGTATTCGTACTAATCTTATCATAGAAATGAAGTGCTTCCTTGTGGAAGCAAACAACAAAGTGACTCCAGCTGGAGCAGTGGCTCAAGTCTGTAATCCCAGCACTCTCAGAGGCCAAGGCAGGTGGATCAGTTAAGGCCAGGAGCTGGACACCTGCCTGAGCAAGAGCAAGATACCATCTCTACCACAAATAGAAACATTAGGTGGGCATGGTGGTGAGAGCCTAGAAGGAGCCTGAGGTAGGAGTATACTTGACGTTGTAGTGAGCTACGATGATGCTACTGCACTCTAGCCCAGGTAACCGAGCAAAACTGTCTTAAAAAAAAAAAAAGTGACTTCCCAATAGCCCATAAGTACATTCTAAGATGTTTTAATGAATATACACATGTATCTGTCAAGGTGAATTTTCTTCAGAAGCACTCAGTTTATTTGGTAAGGTTTGTAGTTTGAGTAGATAATTTGCTTTAATATTTACCAATTGCAAGAGTATTGCAATTGCATAGCTATCAGATTTCCCAGGGGTGTAAATAGCTACTTACCAAGTAGAGGCTTATGAACTATATTTCATCTTAGCCTTTTACAATTTGATAAAAAAAAAAAAAAAAAAAAAAAAGAAGTAGAAAATGCTATTAGTGGGAAACACTATGTTCACAGGACCATTATGGCTCTTGGGACTTTTGCCTATAAATTATGTGAAAATTATGTGAAAGAACTGAAAACAAAAACAAAGCAAAACAAATCCTCTAAGATTCCATTAGTTTCAACATTTTACTTTTCAAGGCAGGTTCCCAGGAACCCTGGGAGTGATACTTTTTATATACTCTGACTGACAGTATACTGATACTTTTATATACTCTGACTGCCAGTCTGCAGAGAACGGCCACACTGAGCAGTGGGTAACCAATGGTTCTTTCTAGGTGTTTAAGATAATCTTGAAATAGATAAAAACGATCTCTTGACAGCTTCAAACATGATCTGGCTGGTTAAAACAATCATACTGCAGCAACACAGTTCGGTTGTTAAGAAGGATGGAATGCAGGTATGCCAGTGACTATTGGGGGAACCCCCGGGCTACTTGCATTCATGCTCACTGAGCTTCAGTTTACAATCCTGCAAACAGGGAAAGTTCCGGTGAGTGGAGATGTGTACAAGTAACCCACCTTATGGGCTGTTCTGAGAGTTACAAGATGAAAATCATATAACGTATTAGTTTATGTGTAAAATGTCTATATCTTAAGTGTATTCCTTTTCCACATTTTTGGTATTTTTTTTTTAACTTGGATATATCATTTTTGGGGGTGAAAATTTGATAAACACATACAACAATGTGTAATGACCAAATCAGGATAATTAGGACATCCATCCCCTTACACATTACGTGCTGTGTTTGGGGTTATTGCAATTTTACTATGTTTTGAAATATCTAAAAAGAAACCAGAGTATAATAATAACTTACTGTTAACTCTACGTACTAAAGGCACTTTATTATTTCGTGTACTCTTGCCACAGCCATTTTCATGTTCTCCTAAAATGTCTTTCTCCATCTCTTTTCTGATGCTGTGATTTTTGAGATGTTGTGAGGCAACAACTGTGAACAATCCTAACAGAAGGAACGTCTCTCATTTGCCATTGCAAAGAGCTGGATGAAGTGGTCTTTAACTTTTTGGTATTAGGACTGCACCAAAAAGAAGGTAACGCCACCAACAGTGCCTGAGCTTTCACACTGCTGACCTTGCTCTGGCATCTTTTCCTGATGACTTCATAGTCTGTGAGAACCTAGGCAGAAGTTTCAAGTGCATTCTGTGCTGTACAAGAGAGTGACGTTCAGGACCAAGGTACAGATGAGACTGCAGCTATTGACCCTACCAGCTCAGCAAGGGTCTACTGAGAGCTAAACCTGAGCTGTCATCCCCTTCAAGGTATGTAAAGGGGCAAAGAAAGCACTTTTATGAGGTTGAACTCACGAAAATAAATTGAACTTGAAACTAACTTTCCTTTAGTTCTTTAGACGAGTTAGGATTTGAAAGGATTAAGCATTTACTTTTCAAGGAAAAGTTTAAAACAAATGCCTAAGAATGCAAACAACTAGAAATGTACCATTTTGTTGGTGTAAATAATCACTCACAGAAAACAGATTCCATATAGAGAATTCCTTTGGAAATGGAATTCTTTGCTAAATATTAATAAATAACATGCAATTGACAGAAGACCGGGTGATATGGTTGGCACGTGGATGCTACTTCTATGAAGACAGTTGCTAACATTTCGTTTTTTGGTTTTTTTAAATAAAAAGTAACATAACATGAATATGTTTCTAATGATAATATAGAACACTAAGCCTGAAAGTTATTAAGTAAACCTGGCATTTGAAAACTGCAAGAATCTCGGCGCTATCATTTTCAATCTTCGTCCTGAAGTATATTGAAAATAAATTTCACAACACTCAAAGTGCCTTTAACCCTAAAAATACTGCAACATCACTGATTTGGTCCTAAAATTATGGCACTGCTTTCTAAAAGTAGCTGATTCATCAACAAGAAACAGGGGAACTTCCTGGCAAATAAAATCCAAAAGAAAGATGCCAAAAACTAAAAAAAACAAGAACCAAAGCAAAGCATGATGTACCAAAATGCTATTTCCCAATTGAAATATGTTCCTGTCCTCTCTTTGAATACTAGTAATTTTAGACCAACCTTTTTGGCATCAGGAACTGGTTTCATTGCAAACAATTTTTCCACTGATGGGGGGCAAGGAGGATGGCTTCACGATAACTGAAGCACATTACATCTCCACCTCAGACCATTAGGCATTAGAGTCTCACAAAGAGTGCACAGCCTAGATCCCACGCATGCAGGGTTCACAGTAGGGTCTGTGACCCTCTGACAATCAAATGCCTCTGGGTACCCACAGGAGGTGGAGCTCGGGTGGTGATGTCCTGATGGGGAGCGGTCTTAAATACAGATGAGCTTTGCTCACCTCTGCTGCTCATCCTCCCTGCTGTATGGTCCAGTACCAGTCTGTGGACAAGGGGTTGAGGACCACTACCCAAGCTGCCTTAGTGTGACGACATTAAAATAACTTCCTTTGCCCTGATGCCACACTGCCTAAGCAATCTTCTGAGAACATCTTATTATGTGGTCTCTCAGTAATTTTTTTTTTCCCCCCCCATTTTTGGCCGGGGCTGGGTTTGAACCCGCCACCTCTGGCATATGGGGCTGGTGCCCTACCCCTTTGAGCCACAGGGCACTGCCCTGGTCTCTTGGTAGTTTTATCAATTGAGAAAGAATGTGCTGGTTAAATCAGCTTAGAAAAAATTTATTTCCATTAATAAACTGGCATTTAGATTTCCTTTTTAGAAGGGGAAAAAGAAGGAAGGACTCTATGAAGATTCTTGACCCTTAGTCCTAAATTCTTATTTAGGATTTTCCATATTACACTCTATCCAATCCAATCTCAACTACTCCCTATTTCTTTTTTTCTCCCCCACGCCTTTTATTTTCAGAAACAAGGTCTTGCTCTGTCCTCTAGACTAAGTGTAGTGGTAGCCTCGTAGTTCATCATAACCTTGAACTCCTGGCCTCAAGCAATACTCCTGCCTCAGACTCCTGAGTGGCTGGGATGCAGACACGATGTCGACTTAATTTTTTTGACAAACAGGGTCTTGCTATGTTGCCCAGGCTGGTCTTGAACTCTTGGCCTCAAGCAATCCTCCCACCTTGGCCTCCCAAAGTGTGGGATTACAGGCATGAGCCACTGTGCTTGTTTTCAATTTCATACTCCAATTATGCGTATTCCCTTTTGGTTGCTAGGCCACATATGCATACGCATTGTATACTTATGGGTAATATCCAAATCCTACCCATTCTTCAAAAAAAAAAAAACCCCAAATTTCCCTCTTCCCCTTTCCAGCAAATCTACCCCTCAACTCCCAAGAGCAGCCCTATTCTGCTGATTAGCAGCCCTAATTTCTACTATTCTGCTGATCTGTCAGGTGTACGAGCTTTTCCCCTTCCAGATAGGTGGTTATGAGCTCCTTGAAATCTTTTATTTACCCCACAGCAAAGGTGAGTAAAAGATCTTCAAAAAATATTTGTGGAATTGATTTCTGGTCAAATTAACCTGGCAGCTGGCAGTTTCAGGACAGGGTTTATCCTGGTTATCTTGGCAGACCGGATGTTTAAAATTTACAACTGGCAGCCTCAAGAGCAAACACACTTTTTTTTTTTTTTTGTATTTGAGCAGAAAGACTCTCAGAGTTCTGAGCACTTTTTAATGAATTACCTCATAAAAACAAAAAGTAGAAGACTATAAGATAGATATTATCACCGCTTTCATGTTCCAGATGAGACAGCAAGGCTCAGATGATTGATAACGCTCCCAAGGTCAGAAGTGGTAGAGCCCATGTTGATTACCTCCTGCTAATTTTAGCTCATTATTATGAGACTCACTGGAAATATAATAAAATAGAAAAAAAATTATTATACTCCTCCCCAAAAGAGTCTGGTGTGAGATTGAAAAGTTCGGGATGGGAAGTAAGGGCCCTAAAGAGACGTGTTTGAATAAAAACAGACAGATACCAATCTGTCTTCTACAGAGGGCAGGTCACAGTGACTGGAGTTATTTGTTTGGCTGAGCAGGACTTGAAAGTTTGAGATTAGGTCTGGATAACCACATCCACCTCCTCTGCTCTTGCCCCCAGATAACCAATTATGTAAATCATGGCTAATTATGTAAAGAATGCTTATTTACAATGTTGGCAGAGGTTCCCAGCCTGATCCTGGAGGTAGCAGGAAGAGGTGAAATCAGCAGGGAAACCCTGTCTAATTTCTAGTTTTAATGGGGTTCACTTCAATCCTCAGACTTACTCCTTCTTCCCCCTCTACACATATGGCAAAGTGAAAATAGGATAAAAATGATAGTAAAACTCTTTTCTCTCCTTGTGACAAAGAAATGGTAATAATATCAATTCTTCTTCACTGTACTGAAAGGTCTAAGTAAGAGCTTGTGCTAAACCATCCAGTGTCACCTCAGTGCAGGGCCCATCTACCAGCCTCTCCCTACTTTCCTCCTATGTGAACACTGAACAGGGCATCCCACGTCAGCTCTCAGCCCAGGGTTTCAAAAAATAACAATGAGGGAACTCTTGCACAGAAAAATTTCTAACTTTCAGCCTGCAGTTACCACGAGAACCACCCATTAATGGGTCAGAGACAGCACAGTTGTCTGTGCTTCATGTTTTTCTATAAGTTTTTTTACATTAACCTGCAGTAAGAAATAACATTTTCATCATGACCCAGTATATACAACACACATATATGTATCTTAAATGAGAGAGCAAAACTGACTTTTCCTTTGTGCAATAGAAGCTATTGTTTTTTATATTCCATTCTAACAAAAATTGCTAGTCAGAAAGCACTAAAGTAATTAATGATATACTAATGGGTCACAATCTGACTCTGAATAGCATTGGCCTCGATTAAGCAGACCTAAAAACATTTTATTACTCTATTTATGTATTTGTTGACTGTCCATCTACAATTTCTGTAGCTTTAAGGAAAGCCAATACTTTGCTATTCTTTGAATTATCCTGATTCAGATTGTTCAAGAAAGGTAAGTGTTCCATAAATTCTAAATTACCTGGCTTGTAAATTGCCAGCAATTTAAAATACAATTGTTTTCTTTTTTTCTAGAGACTAAACGGCTTTTAGACTTAGTGTCATATGCTAAATATCACCGCATTTTTTTAAGAGGAAAATCTCTTGGAAGTGTTTCCCAAACATAGGCATCAATGTTTTGCCTCGGTTGTTATAATCTATGGGAGACAGAACCACAGGGTCCTGTTGTTTTAGTGCCTGTGACAAATACCACTTTATTAATAACACTGCTTGTTTACTGAACCTGTTATAGTTTTCAGTTTCTTCCTATGTCAATCCTCTAGGCAGCTAGCAAAAACTGGAGTGCGCACATGAGTTTATTCAGCAAATGTTTACGGAGAACCTACTATGTGCCAGACATTGTCCTCCATAGGATTGGCACAGCTGTCACAATGGAAAGTATCTACCCTCAGAGAGCCTGGGATTAGGGAGGGAGCCAGCCAATGAATGAATAAGCAAATACATTGACTTTTCTCAGTAGCTGGAGTGCTGTGAAGAACACAAGCCAGTTTACAGATTGCTGAAAAGGCTCAAGACAAAGGTCAAGGTTGAATGTTCAGGAAATATTCCCCAAGCCATCGTTGCCTCAAGGATCCACACATCTCACCCAGGGTGTCTGATGGTGGAACTGAATCACAATCAGAACCCCAGCAGCCAGGCAGGAGGGAAATATAGTTTCTACCTTTCTACCTCTGCAGGGGAGTAAATAGAACTGCTGCGTCTCTGAAATCACAGCACTGGAGTAGCCCCCAGATTAGTGAGGAGCCAGGGAAAGGAAGAGTGTTCCAGGTGTGAGGAACAGCTTGGTGTGGTTGGGCAGCAAGAGAGAAATTGGTAAGAGACAAGGCTGGAAGAGTAGTCAGGAGCCAGACCAGGGAAGGCCTGCAGGCCTTGGTAAGTGTGGAAGTTACATGAAGAAGGCTTTTAAGCAGAGAAATAACATGATCTGGTTAACCTTTAAATAAGCCATTTGAGTTCAATAAACTATTCTCCATGGCCGATCTATGTCAATGGCTTAAAAACATACATTTTTAAAGTGGCTAAGCTGGTCTCGTATAGAATGGTAGGTAACTAAAGAAAGGCCTGCAGGGTTATTTTGTGCTCTGTCACTTCCCACAGACGTGGTGTGTGTATAAGCATGATGACCCCCTTCTCTAAGACCAAAAGTGGTGGCACAAGGGCAGCTGTCCCAACCCTGGATGCACATCTGCTGCCAGACTCAACCAGAGATGTGGTCAATAAAGAATATACCTTTTTCTTAAAAAAAAAAAAAAAAAAAAAAAAATTAATCCGATCTTTGGACTTAGAAAATCTGAGATTCTTCAAATGGGGAAAAATATTGCTAGTTAGAAACAAAAATAAAAATCAGCTGGCGGCCCTGAATTCAGCCTAATTTGAAGGCGTCCTGGGGTTAAAGGAGGTTTTTTCTCTTTTGTTCCTTCTCCAAGCCACAGTTTGAAGCCAAAGTATTTTGAAACCAAAACAATACAATGCAATAAAAATAAAATCAACAGAGTAAATCAGGTTTATTTTTAATTTGTTTTCCAAATAGTAACCATTTCACCATTCACGATGGGCCCACTTTTTAAAGGAGTGGAGCCATTTAAAAGAAAAAGTCCATTTTTGAAATTGTTCCAGAACAGGGGGGAGTGAAGTGTTCTTGCCACAGAAGTCCAAGCCTACTAGTTCAGCGACTGTCACGCTTCTATTACTGGTTTGAGGTCACCCATTGTAACTGTGGTCTGAATGTTCTAATTTGCTTTTCCTTTTACAATGATAATGTTTAAGCTTTTGAGCCCAAACATATTTTGCTCCGATTTCAAAAGAAAACAGGAAGCTAACTAATAGTTTTATACACATTTGCTCTATTATGCATTTGTACATTTAATTTCTTTTACCTTCTCCAAAGCAGTCACAGTGGTGGCTTTGATGAAGGGTCATAATAAAAGCACTTTTATTGTGAGTCTGCTCTGGCCGTTCTGAGTCAGAAAGATAAAAACACAAAACATTATTTCCTTTGCTTTCCCTCTGTAGAGCTTACCTTGGTGATCTGTCTCACACAGAAATTAAATATGAGCTGTTCATTCCCTTTTCATTTCATGAACTTGTGCCTGCTTCATTTCCCCCATGTACATTCAATTACCTGGCACAGGACCTAGTAAATAAGAGAGCACAGAAACTGGTCCCTGGATTAGCCTACACGCCGGACGCTGGCTCAGTGGGAGTCATGGTGGCCGGCCGCCAAGATGGCACCCAAAGAACACTGCCCGGGGACACACATACTGGCATAACCCCTCCACCTCCATCCCTGGGCCTAACATCCTCTTTTTAAGCACATCTAGAAGAAAAGGAATTTGTTTCACATCTGTTCCAGGGAGCCCCCAACGTACCATCCATTATGAGTTGGTCTTGACTCTACCCCACCTCCTGGGGCAACCACATCCCTGCTCTGCCTCACCTTCCTCAAACTTCACCTTCACAAGGTTACACTGTACATGATACAGTCTTTTACCCGCACATGCTTATTCATTCCTCCTTTCACATTTATTCATCAGAGCAATATTTACTTGGTTTCTTGTGTTATCCCTTCCATGATCAAATTAATGTTATTCTTCCCCCAAAAGGAATTATAAAAGAAGATTTCTAGCATTAGCACACTATGGTGTGTTTTGGTGGTTGTTTGTTCTTGCCAGGAAGTAGGCAGAGGGAGTGATTACAAAGAGGTTAGATCATTCAGCTTCATAGATTCAAAAGGACTAGAAAGGAAGATTCAAAGGCATTAATTATCCTTGAGCTGTGGGAATACGGATGCATCTTCAGTGCTTTAAAGATTGGCTAAAACAAACGTTTTATAAATGTTATAATCAGACAAATATTAACAGAAAGTAAATATAATCACCACATGTATTCACACACATTTAAGCTGTGCTCTTGAACATATGTTCTCCTAAGACCTGAAATGTCATATAATTCAAAGTAAAAACCCTAAAAACCCTCAGGAGAGGACATATGGTACAAGAAAAACAGGAAATGATGTTAGAAGACAGTAGGAAGTTGAGGAATTTTTATAATTTAGAGATATAATCAGTTTGAAAGTAAAGGGGTTTGGTGCAAAGTAAAAGAAAAACTAAATTAGAATGGGAAAAATCAGGTTTTTATAAAAGGAGGCAAGGAGGGAGAGCAGAATAGAATTGAACACAAAGGCCTAGACAATGTGCAAAAAAAGACATCACAGAGCTTTAGTCTCCACCCGACTGCTACAAATATCTGGGAAACTGTCAAGCAGCTGATGGAGAGATCTTGGGAGAATAAAGGATTAAAGAACCTAAGTGATAACAGAGCTATCCTAGATCAGGAGAATCAGGCCAAAAGGAAAGAGCTAAGACAGAGATTGAAAGTCCGGTGCCTGTCACTTCTGATACCCAAGCTGCTTTCAGACGTACTGTGCTCCATTCCAGCCTATAAACAAGTTTCTGGAAGGCACTTTGGAAGGAGATGAGTGGACGCCTCTGAGTCTGTCAAAATAAAAGGTTTGATGTGTAAAATACAGAAACAAGGCTATATTTTGACACTGACTTTTTAATGACTATTTTTGTATCTGAAATTGAGTTTCTGGATTGAACATACACCTAAATCCCGACTTTTGCTTTACTGTGCATTTTAGAGAACTCCAGAGAAAAAGAATTTTCTCAAGCTGCCTAAGCAACATTGGCATAAGCAAAAGACAAATATTATGTTCAACTAGCCATAGTACTTTAAAATGACATTCATATTTGTTAAAAATTCCATAACAGGGGGTGGTGTCTGTGGCTCAAAGGAGTAGGGTGCTGGCCCCATATGCTGGAGGCGGCAGGTTCAAGCCCAGCCCCAGCCAAAAAAAAAAGAAAAAAAGAAAAGGAAAAAAGAAAAGAAAAAAATCCTTAACAGAATCGATACCATGAAGTTTCATTTGGACAAGACTCTATAAACCAGTTAGTCCAAAAACTCATGTAGTTAAACCCCTTGCTTAACATCCCCACTAGTCACACAAGCTATGCTTACACACCTTCAGGTCAAGGAGCCTGCTCGGTGCCAGGGCAGTGCGACATCCCTAGGGACATCTTCAACTTTAAGAAGTCTGGCTTGCTTGCTTTTGGTTATTTTATCTTTAATCCTAAAATTATCTAAATCTACTCTTTTAGGGTTGGTTTCATTTTAAACAATAGCTCTTTAGAAATATACATATATAGAGCAAAACTCCATATTTAAATTTTGTCAAAGATTTTTGAGATAATAGATAAAAATGTACATGAATATAGCTCACGTGTACCATGAACTCTATACTGACCCAAAGAAACAGAAAATATAAATGATACCTCTTCTGTTCATGTTGATACAAGCGTTGTATATGTCTCATTCAAACACAAAAAAGTAAAGATGTGTACTTTTTTTGCCCTCAGTGCCCCAAAGTATAAAAATGTAAATCTATAGGCAATTATAATTGCTCTTCTCTGCCTCATTTCATTTAAGGCTGCTGCCATATCCAATATATGATGCACTCAATGTGTGTAGAAATATTCCATGCAATAGAGGGGTAGGTTGAAAAACTCAAAAAGCTCAAAGCTCCTATTCTGAATACAAAAACATAACCATATTTTGTTAAACTGGGCATTCAAGTACATGGGCACATTCCAATCATTCCTACCAATGTGAACCACCAGATGTTTACTGAATTACACATTTTGGCACAATAGCATTCTGTAAGCCTCTTAAGACGACTCTTTGGATTCATAACACATTTTAATAGACTATCTGGGAAAACAGTATAATTTATTGAGTAAAGGACAAATGATATAAGAAACAAAACTTAAAAAAAAAGAAACAAAAAACTTCTGTCCATATCCTCAAACTACCTGGGATTATATGTTTATAGCAATTAACAGTTGGCAAGAATTAAGAGGATGGGAATATAAAATATATGCAAAATGACCAAAAATTGAAATGAAAAGTGATTCCTAAATAAGTACATACTGAATATGCCAGTAAAATTAAAAGAAGAATTCAGCCTTTAGTACAAAACCCTCCTCCCTGCCTGGCCACCCCCACAGTGCTTTGCAGATGGCATACAATACCCCGTCTCAGGAGTGCAGATGCATTCTCTCAACGCATTCTAAATACACACATAATTACAACAACCCAAGTCTTCAAGAAAAGAAAATAAGGTTAAAAGGTCACATTAAAAAAAAAAAACCAAACAATGATATAGCATTTGTAGTGATGTTTCAAAAGCTTTAATATTTTTCTACTCTACATTGCTCCTCCTCTACATTGCTCAGAATTTAAATAAACTAAAATAAGCCTATATTTAAAAAGAAAGGATGAAGATAGAACAATTTATACCGAGGAGAAAGCTTTGTCAGTCAATGTGAACAAGGAGTTTAAATCACAAACATTCCCTGGCTTTCTTAGGGAAAGGAGCATCTGCCTATAGTCCACATCCCACTGGGAGCAGAAGCCCTTCTCACTGGAGTGCCCCAGGGGATCGTGTTGCTGCCATCTGTCCTGCAAGACACCCCCATCCCCGAAACTCACCCCTCACTAGTGACAACAAGGTGTGTGCAATTTCTGATATGGTTTTTATCAAGTAATCTTAATGGTATCTCTTTAAGGATCAATTCTTTCTGAACAAAATCTGCCAAAGTTCCAACAGAGACTTCAAAAAGGGCAGGGAATGCACTGGTGCTACTCGGGATTCATTCTGAGGTATGTCTACAAATATCTCCCTGGATGAATTAACTGGCCCTAAGTTAATTAGGGTCAAGCACTTGAGCCACTGAAAACCAGGGATCACTGCAAATATTGTATTTGTTTTCCCCCAAATTCTATGACCTAGCTAGGACCATAAAAGCATTAGAAGCTAAAAACATAGACTACTGTGAGACAATAATGCAATTTCTCATTTTATTCATGAGGAGGATGACAGTGGGCAAGGTCAAGTGACATGTGCAAGGCCATGACGCTAATGTAACAGCAAGGACAGAGCAGGGCCTGGGGCTCTGGCCTTCTGCTCTAGGAATCCCTCTGCAGGAACAGGTAAGTCTGAAAGTTCTTTCTTAACAGAACAAGAGAGAAGCATTTACTGGAGTAACTGTTTACTAAATGGTTCCCTGGACAAAGAGGCATCACACTTCTTCATCCAACAAAATGCAACCCATAGAGAATCACTCAGTAGTCACTTAATCTGATGTCCAAAATACGCTGCATTAAAAGATACCTTCTTAAAAAGCCAAAATGTCAACTTACTGCTACACACATATTGTTCCCACTGAAGGGACAACAATTTTAAGTAGGTCACAAATAGTAAAGCCATGTAATTTAAAGTGTGATGACTAACAACACATTTTAAAACGGAAGTCGATTTATTATTATAATTTTTAAACTAGTGCAGACATTGAGTCTGTGATTGTTGAGGCTTGTTTTTAACAGTATAAATTCAATTTCAACTCCCCTTTCTCCCAGCTGCAGTATTGAACTTAGATGTCTACTAGATCAGTGGGTGGAAGATCAAAGAACATTTTAAAAATTTTAACTTTACTACCCACAAGGATGTGGGAGTAATATGTCAGTGGGACTAAAATGTATGTGGCAGAGTCTTAAGAGATTCCATAACTCAGAAAGGAGCAGGTTGTTCCCTCTCTTAAAGAAGCAACGCTCACCCTACCTTTGCTTAGTCTACTTTTTAGAGCTGAGAAATACCATAAAAGAGTTAAATCAGGATCTAAAAATGTACATGTTCTTATATGTTCTGTTTCCAGTGCAGTTGAAAACACTAATCACAGCTAATAACCTGAGATTTCTCTGACTTAGATGGCCTTGTAAAAGGTTTCCCTTTATTTGGGTAATAGGCGATCTACACTAAGAATAAACTTAGTACCTATATTACTCAACCTGTTCCAAAAGGTAGAAAAAGAAGGAAGACTACCCAACACGTTCTATGAAGCAAACATCACCCTGGTCCCCAAACCAGGAAAAACAAGAAAAGAAAATTATAGACCAATATCACTAATGAATATAGATGCAAAAATATTTAACAAGATCCTAACAAACAGAATCCAGCAACACATCAAACAAATTATATATCATGACCAAGTCGGTTTTCTCCCAGGGTCTCAAGGCTGGTTCAATATACATAAATCTATAAATGTAATTCAGCACATAAACAAATTAAAAAACAAAGACCATATGATTCTCTCAATTGATACAGAAAAAGCTTTTGATAATATCCAGCATCCCTTCATGATCAGAACACTTAAGAAAATTGGTATAGAAGGGACATTTCTTAAACTGATAGAGGCCATCTATAGCAAACCCACAGCCAATATCGTATTGAATGGAGTCAAATTGAAATCATTTCCACTCAGATCAGGAACCAGGGCAAGGCTGCCCATTGTCTCCACTGCTCTTTAACATTGTAATGGAAGTTTTA
>CAUYPK010017211.1:0-44966 GCA_963574355.1 Loris lydekkerianus
TAAGACATGAAACTATAAAAATACTTGAAGAAAGTGCAGGGAAAACTCTTGAAGGAATCAGCCTGGGTGAATATTTTATGAGGAGGACTCCCCAGTCAATTGAAGCAGTATCAAAAATACACTATTGGGACCTGATCAAACTAAAAAGCTTCTGCACAGACAAGAACATAGTGAGCAAAGCAAGCAGACAGCCCACAGAACGGGAGAAAATATTTCCAGGTTATACCTCTGGTAAAGGTCTAATTGCCTGATTTTTAATGGGGTTGTTTCATTGTTTCTTTCTGAAACAACAATATGCTTTAGTTCTTTCTGGATTCTGGTTATCATTTCACCAACAAATGAGCAGACAGACAGCCACAGAATGGGAGAAAACAATTCTTTACATTTTTATTGGCTAGTAGTCTATCTTCTTTTGGAATGCTTCTCTTCATGTCTTTTGCCCACTTTCTAATGGATCATTTGATTTTTTTTTCTTGCTGATTTATAGACTTCTTTGCTGATTCTGGTTATCAGCATTTTATCAGATATATGACATGCAGATATTTTTCTTTCATTCTCCAGGTCACCTGTTCATTCAATTGTTTTCTTAGTTGTGCAGAAGCTTTTTAATTTGACCTGGTCCTAGTTGTTTATTTTTGTTCTTGCTTTTTGCATCTTCTTCACAAATTCTTTGCCAACACCAATATCTTTAAGAGTTTTTCCAACATTTTTTTTCTAGAATTGTTATACTTTTCTTCCTTTGGTTTAAGTGTGTTATTCATCATGAGTTAATATATCCTATAGCCACATATGGATTTATGTACTCTTCCTTTTGAACTGTATAATGTTAAACCATGAGTGAATATATTTTGCTTCAGGTAGCTGACATTATTACATGAAAGCCAAGAAGTAACAAAGCTATTTTTAAAATAAACAAAATAAATTAATAAATGATAAGAATGATTATAAGAGCTCAAGTGTGTGAGAGAAAAGGCCCAAGTTTTAAAAATATATTAGTTTTAAAATTGAATGATGTAGGCATCAAAAAGAGAAAAAGAATATTAATAACTATAAGAAAATAAATTTAACATACATGTGAAATGTAAAAAACTTCTAAAATATTAAACACCATTTTTAAAATTAACATAAAACAAAATAGGAAATTAGAACTGTTTTCTACAATAAATAAACCAAATATATAATTTAAAATATAAAAAACAAATACCAAAACTATAAGTTAAAGAAGTGGTAGCTAAGACTCATCCTGACATCAAGAGAATATTGTATTATGAAACCTGAAACTTGCATGTGTATGTATGTGTGTGCCTGTGTATATGCCAATACAAGTGATTCCTTAGGGAGAGAAATGAATGGTTGAAAGGAGATTTGGGAATCACAGTACAGTCACTGGGCAAATAAAAAAGTTCAGAACAGAAGCTGAACTAGGATTCAAATGATGGAAATGGAAAAGTAGGAAATGGAACTTGGCCAACACTCTTAAGTGAAAAAGAGGAGGTGAAGACTGAGGATTATAACAAACTCTATTGCTTAGACAATGTAGTTATAAAGTTATTAACAATATTTCTAAAATTTCAGTCTTTTTTTTAAACTATAGAAGAAGTAATAGTGGAAATATTTTATTCATAATATAATTCATAATTCATGAGGAGGATTTTATAATTATTTTCTGAATTTCACAGACACATATGTTTTATGTAGTCTTCTAAATGAATCATATATCTCAAAATAAAAATAAATATATACAGAAAAAGATTTAGTGCAGAGTCTGAATTATGATGATTGCTCAGTTAAGATTTGTTTTATTGGTACTGATGTTTCGCTCTAGTGTATAGACCCTGCTCCCCAAAATCAAAGTAAATGGTTAAAAACCAAAATAGTTAGTAGAAGTAGGTAGTTTGAGAAACATATTAGCTAAGTTATCAGAATCCAAAACCAAAAGAAATGAAGTAGTAGATATTTTACAATATTCTACATACAATTTAAATTTTAAAATCCAGTCTAATTTCTTACTTCTCAGAAAATATAAATATGTGAAAATACAGCATAACTGACTTACATACATAATAAAGATCCTAAAATCTAGAGCTATACAATGTTATCAAATTATTAGCTCATTTTGAACTTCTTTAATTAAAATAAAATTAGAGGGCAGAGCTTGTGGCTCAGTGGGTAGGGTGCCAGCCCCATATAGCGAGGGTGGTTGGTTCGAGCCCAGCCCCGGCCAAACTGCAACAAAAAATAGCCAGGTATTGTAGCGGTTGCCTGTAGTCCCAGCTACCAGGGAGGCTGTGGCAGGAGAATCACCTATGCCCAGGAGTTGGAGGTTACTGTGAGCTGTGGTGACAGAGCACTTTACGGAGGGCGATAAAGTGAGACTTTGTCTCAAAAAAAAAAAAAAAAAAAAATTAAATTAAGTAATTTTTCAAAATTTCTTGCAGCTTATGTGAACAGACCTGGAATTTGTTGCTTATAACAACAAATAATTTTTCTTGTCTTTTAAGGAAAATGATAGTTTGGCTAACATTTTTATTGTTATTTGTTTATGTCAGATAATAAAATAAATAGAACACATTCCCCTTTTTTTAATTAATTGCATCATCATATTTTAGTGTGATAAGTTTTGTTAAAAACATAATATTTTCTTTATTCTTATTGATCTGAAATGAATAATGACAAAAATATCATCATTCAGGGATCATCGTCTAATTTATTTTGTTTTCTCTCTTGTTTGAATTTATTGTATGAATTGTTATATACCTAAAGGTGAACTTATAAGGGACTAAACTTCAATTTTTTAAAGAATTTCATAATTTTATTTATTTTTCCTGTATTTATATTCGGTCCATTCATCATTATCCATCATGTAACATGAAAGGACAACCTCTGTGTTTTCAAAACCTAATTGCATATGAAATAGGACATAATTATAACCTGATTCCTTTTTTATAAAATTTATATTTCAACACATTTAACGGTATAAGTGGTTTTTGTTTCCATAAATGATTTTCATAGTGATGATGCCTGGGATTTTAGTGTACCCATTACCCAAATGGTGTGCATTGTTCCAAATAGGTATTTTTTTTCTTATACTTCCTTCTCAGTCTTCCCTCTTCTGAGTCTGCTATGTCCCTTGTACTACTTCACATGCTCTTGTCTACTTGTATCTTACCTCACACTTATAAGTGAGAACATGTAAAAATCTCAAATTGTTAACACCCTCTATGCCTTTGCAGCCTTAACCATGTGATATGTATGAGCTGTAGATCATATTTGGCATTCTACCCAACTAGCAAAATATCTCCACTGAGCTAATCTCTTTCAGGACATGAAGGAGTATGTTGATGTCAGAGGCAGAGAGACCACACAACCTACACACCTTCTGTGCATGGAAGCCACAGAATCATGAATCCGAAGTGATCTTAAGGTGACAATCACAAAGGTGGGCAGAGAGGGACAATGAGCTCCAGGAGCTGAAATTTCCAGGTTTACACATTAACTCATCACTTTTCTCAACATCTTATTCATGTTTCCATAGTAGCCCTGACTATTGATAGGATTAGGAAAAAAGGAACAGATAAAGTGAAATCCACATTTTAATTAATAAACACATAGACAACACAATTATTGTTCAGAGAGGCACTGTCTACTAAAAAACAGAAGTTATTTCTCCTTTTCTTTTAGGAGAAAGCATATTTTTCTGGGCTATTGGCCTGAAGGTTTAATAGTATGGTATATCAAAAGCTAGGATGTCTTTGGATATCATAACTTGTGTATGTTTCTAATTTGAGTTTTTCATGTGCTATTTTGAAGAAGCAGCATTACTGTTTTAGTGGTAAATAGACCTAACAATCCTGCTAAAGACGTCAATATTTGGATACTTGGATTTATTTCCTCTAATCTTATTTTTTCAATTATCAGTCAATAGATTTACACATTTATAAACAGTTTATTCCTATTTGAATTGTTAGAAAAGAGCCCTCATCATGACCAGATATTAATAGCCATTTCTTCTTTGATGTCACTAAACTGAAGGTCCTCATGTATAAAGTAAATATTCTTAAACTTATACAAAATAAGCACTTAATTATATAAATTTATATTTGTAGTGAAATATTTCATAAAATCTTTTATTAAAACATTAATAATGGAAAGACATTATCCATGGACATGTCTATCAATTAAAATTAAACTCTTGCTGCCATTTTTACCTTTTGTGAGCATGCATATATACAATTGTAATGAACATACTCAAATATCGCAAGTAATCTCTATGCAGAACCATTACTTTTAATTTAGATATAGTTCTGAGTTGCTATTCATTATAATGTTTTAAATAGACTTAGGTTTTTTCCTTTGTTTTAAAAAGGCTAAGTCAACATACAAATTTTTTTCTAAAAAATAATTTTGAACACAACTAACAACTACATATGCTGCAATATTAAGAAAGGGGCAAATAAAAAGAGTTGAGTTAATAAAGAGAAAAAGTTGGTTAAACTGGAGGAAGAGCTAAGACCAGAATAAAGAATACAATGTTGTTGCTTAAGTCTTGATAGCCCAAGGAAAGAGTAACAATTTTTCTCAAGAATATTTTATTTTCTTCAAACTGAATTCTAAGAGAAATTTGTTACATAAAGCTTCATATTGCACATATACACACAAACATATACGTCTGACACAAATAAAATGAAAATATTATGGATCAGAACTATAACCCACACATTAAATTTCTTGTACTATCCTGTATCCTTTACTCTTTACCCCCAGGCCCAGGAGAATCTAAGTGTATTTCTTAGGCAAAGAAGACTAAAATTCCCAAACAGAAACAGATTTCTCAAAGTTTCTGTAAAAATATACTAAAATAGCTGGAGTCCATCATCTTCCCCGGAAGGCTAGACAGTCCATTACTTGATTCCCTCTGTCCAGGGTTCTCAGACCCCTTCAGTATAATTTAATATTGCCTCATGAAGTTGTAAAGACACCCTACCCCACTTCTGTAAATGCTGTTAACCATTTTTAAGAGCTTTATACAGGTTTACAATTCTCTGCTGAGTTTATTATCATAGATTCAGTAAAAATTTTCCACTGCACCACCATTTTGTCTTTTATTTTAGTCTCAGTTATCTAGGGATCCTACTTCACTTAAGATATCCATACTTCCGTATAATGAACCAGCCTTTCAGGACCACCTGGCTCACCTTCATCATCCCGAGTCATCACATGTATTCAGATATTAATATGATGGTTTACCTGGAAGAATAAAAAACCTTTAAGCTTGCAGAATTTCCCTAATGCCTACTGAAATAGAACTTCAGCTCTAATACTTTATGATATTCTTTTTTACTTTATGAAAATGTCCTAAAGCTATAACTCTTATTTTGTCAATTAAAGCTAATTATGGTCATACCAAAAGGAATTACAAAACAGAATGTCATTGAGTTTGAGGTTCTAGGGGGAAGAATCTCAATTGAAAATTTAATCTGACACTTTCCCCAATGTATGTGTAACTCAAGAGCCTTTTCCTGGTCCATCAAAACTTAGATAACCAAGACAAATCTTATACAATATGAATTCTTGCATCTTTTGTCAATGGGTAGCCACTATGACATGCTACTTCTTAGTGTGCCCACCTGCTTTAAAACTTGATTTTTCCACTACATATTATTCATATCTTTTATGTAATTATATGTGGCAGTTTGATACATAGCTTCAAGATGACCAAAATAAATACATTTTCTAATAAGTTCAACATTTGAGCTACCACTGAAGCTATTTTTGGCACTGGAAGCAACTGAGATTGCGGTAGAGTTTATATGAAATAGGTTTATGTTTGTGATATTATTCATCACCAAAAAGGTCCACTGTGAGCAAAAATATTCCATTATAAATATTAAAGTCATGACCTGCATTACCGGGAGAGATAAGCTAAGATTAGGGCCATATGTCTATCTTGATATCTTTATGTTGGCTAACTGGTATCTAAAGCCCACATAAGTAAGCATGCCCCACTTTCCCTTTCTTAAAAGGGCTTTCAAAATGCTGTGAGATTTGATTTTTATTTTCCTTCCTTCACACTACTGGACTCATTTCCAGCTTATAAAGCATTTGTTTTCCTTTTGGACAATATTTTCTTGCCTTTCTATATCTAATGAAAGTAGATTGATGTCATCAATTTTAGAATCAATACTTCTTCTGTACATGCAGAATGGAAGGAGTACAGTAACAATTAAAAGGAATTAATAATCTGTGATGTAAACTTTATAGAATTAGATATGGGAGTGTAGGGCCAGACAAAATTGTCTGATCTTTCTTGTCCACAGTGCTGTCAGATGTGGTTGTGTTTTTTCTAGATAACCATAATTGTACACAGCAATGTCATGATAATATGACTACTGTACTCACTACTGATTGGCATTGTGCCCCTACGGTTCCCCTTGGATGTGTAAGTGTACCGGACCTTCTGCTTGTGCAGACTTCTTATGCTGGCGCACCTACTGCCAGGAGCTAAGGGCAGACTTCCCATTCTTGCTTGCCTGTTGCCTTGAGCTGAATAAAACATATTGTGCCTGCCGTTGGTGTCTGTGTTCCTCTCTGGCTTGTCTGAATTTGAGCACTTGCATTACAGGGAGAGAGAGAATTTTCTATTACAGTAACAATGGTGTCTAATTTGTGCTACATTTGAAGAAGGAGCATCCTTTGTCATCAATATAAACCATAAAAAACCAGCTATGGGATACTAACGGTTTTAGACTACTCTCATTTTACCACTTCTTTAACTTAACTTATTAATATTTCTCCAAAGGATTGTATTTAAATTGTCATTGCCATATAATTCAAGAGTAGCTGTAGTTCTTATTCTTGATTAGGTTCTCAGAATAGCACTTAAGCTTTTCTTTTCTTTCTTTTCATTAAAAAAATAAAAAGTTAGACTAACTGCTTCTTTGAGTTCTGCTAAATGATTTGTTTCATTTGGGATTTGCAAATTATAAACCCCATTTGCTGGAGAACAATCTGATCATAGCTGCTGCTCTGTGGTTTAAATTAGAATTTTGGAAATCTGAAGATTTAAATTAATGCTCACACCCAAGGTAACAGAAAACCCTCCACTCAACACTCATAGAGAGAGTAATTATGTATGAGAACCTGAAATTAGAAGCTGAAATTAGAGGTATATTCACTCAGCCCTAAAGAACAGCTATTTTTTTTTAGGCCTCATAATGAAATGATTCCAGGTAAGATAATATGCACGTCAGAGCCATTCTGTGCCACGTTTCTCACCTCTTATTTTCTTTTCTTAAATATGTTGAAGGCTTTTAACTCCTTTATTCTGTTAAAAAAAAAGTTTTAAACTATTTATAGTAGTGCAATATTTGAAAAAAGGGTTCCCTTATATTTAGAAAAAGAGGTAAAAAAATGCCATGCTTAAATAAACCTCCTTTGATTTATTTATTATTCATAATGGCTAATACAAATGAGAGGTAATTTATGTGTCTAGTATTGTTCATCACAGTAATAAAAATCTTATTTTAATAGTGAATATTCTATGAAATGTGTTTTAAAACTTCTGATAAATTATTTTCTTATAATTAATATCCAGAAAATATTTGTGAAAATAAGTTAACAATTATGAATCTCTTGTTTTGGAACAGGCATTGTGTTCAATACTTCATGACACATGTCACATTAAATCTGGAGAGCAACATGTTATTAAGATGTTATACACACACACACACACATACACACACTCCAAATTACCAATAGGCATGGAACTGAGTGATTTTCCTTAATTCACATAGCTAGATTTCTAAAGTTCAGACTCTTATGGTAATGTATGTTTAACTTAGAGTTGTGAACATAAAATATTTATTAAAGTAAAAACCATATTTCTAATATATTGAATTTATTTTTATGCAAAATTAATCTTAATTGGTAGATATATATATATATATATATATATATATATATAAAAAACATAGTATATCAGGTTGAACAATCAAGTTTGCAAACTCATCCTACAGTGTGCTGAACACCTTATTGCTGAATATCACTATCATCACCTTCCGAGTACTCCCTTTGGGAGCTATGCACCCATCCAGTCCACCCTTCAATCAATTTTGGAACTCTTTTTCTGGAATGACTATCAGAGCTGTCATTATAGGTGGTCTGGCATCAATTTCATGAACTCATCCAATAAAAAGTGTTTTGAAGCGTGGATCAGTCGCATGGCTTCCCAAGGGAGTACTTGGAAGATGACAGTAGTGATATTCAGCAATGAGGTATGTAGTATTTTTTGAATTCATCAACTTAACTGTCTAACCTCATATGAGTTCAACAACTTAATTGTCTGAGCTCATCAACTTAATTGTCTGTCCTCTTATGTATAAAAATAAACCAAAGAAATGAAAATTTTAAGTTGAGTATGTGAGCAGACAAAATTTAAATATTTTCAATTAAAACCAAATACAGCAGAGCAACCATTGCTAAAAAAGTAGCCAAAAATAAAGAAACATTCTGGTATCATCAGTAGTGGTAACAACTATTAATGGGCTTTGCTCCTGATGAACCTATTTGTCTAGTGCCTTCAATAATATAGAGGGTTGTCAAAGATCACACTGTTAAAGATATGTGTTTAAGGATATATCTGCAATGTCTGAATCATAGATGTATTTTGCATGTACGTCAATGGAGTTAATGGGATCTATATAAAACCTTCATTTAGCCTAAGTTTGGATCTCTATATGCTTTCTTGAATTAAAAAAATGAGATTAGGTTATATGGCTATTATTTATAAAATCAGACAAATTAGACACAGTGATACAAACTTTGATATTTCCTACTCATAGATTTTATAGAATATTATTGATATAAAACCTTCATTTTAGAGGAGAGCTATTAATTTACATTTACCATTAATTAATATTATTTACCAATTAATCTAATTCATTTAATATTAATCATATTTTTTACTGGTAAATTAATTTACTATTTCTTTACCACTCTTTTACCATTCTTATAATAAAACATGAGGAAGTAGGATTAATTAAGTCAGGGCTTAGTTCTTGATCTCCACACTCAGGCCTATAAGATGAATTTCCTATGCAAATCATACACATGTTTATAATTAATTTACATAATTTAAATATTTAATTTATAATCACAGACTACATTTTCTCCTCAAACTATAGAAATCATTTTCAACAAACCATCTCTCAATTAAAAACATAAAAATGTGCCTTCACACTGTATTAACATATGTTGGCATGAATATTAGCATTCTCTGTAAGACAATTTGGTAGTAAGTGTCAAAAGCCTTAAGATAAGCAAATAATAGCACTAAAGTCATTTCTAAAGAAATACACAAGGAGTTGTGGTGACAAGCAACGTGGCCCAGGCTAGGTGCGAGTGGTGCAGTCGGAGCCCGCTGGGTTTGAGGCAGGCGGACAGGAGAGGTGAGGCTGTGGCTACAGGCCCCAAGGGACTCCGGAGCTCGAGTACCAGCAGCAGCAAGACCTCTACCCCTCCGTCCCGGCGGGCAGAGGCGTTTAAAAAAAAAAAAAAAAAAAAAAAAAAAACAAGAAAGAAAGAAATATATAAGAAAGCAGTGTATGTAAGAACAATAAATTATAATTATCCTAGTTGATCAACAAGAGTTAATTTAAAAAATGTAATAGGCATTATAAATCATTGAAAATCTAATCATATTAAAATAATAATAAATAAGTTATAAAATATAAAATTATGTTAACAGTATAATCAATTAAAATTATATACTTACAGCCCAGCTCAGTAACTCCAGCACTTTGGGAGGCAAAGCAGGAGGATTGTTAAGACAGGTGTTTGAGGTTGCAGTGAGCTATGATGATGCCATTTCATGCTAGCCTGGGTGATAGAGTGAGACTGTATCTGTAAAAAAAGATTATATACTCACATACACATATTTATATTAATCACTGTAGTAGTATTCAATGGTAAAAGTTGACAAGAAAATGATTAAATATATTTTGGATCCATCAATCCTTCATGATATAAACAACCAGAAGGAAAATAATAAAAATAATTTCTTCAGCATAATTAAAAGCACATATGGAGAACCCACACCTTGCCTCATTCAAATGACAACAGAATAAAAAATTTACCCTAAAAAAGAAGAGAAAGATTGTACTTTAATTATTGCCACATAACATTGTGTTGAAATTTTAAGCCAAAACAATTTGACAAGAAAAAAAGTCATCCAAATTGGAAAGGAAGAATTAAAACTATTTTATTAGGAAACAGCAGACAGAATAGGGAAATAAATCCTAAATGTAGAAGCAAGAAAATAACAAAGAATAAAAAATAACAAAAGAAAAGAATGACAATAAAGTAGTAAAATAAAGAAAGCAATAGAGAAAAATCAATGAAATCAAATGTTAGTTCCTTGGAACAATCAGCAAAACAAAAAAAAAAATAAATAAAAAAAAATCTTTAGCTATGTGGACCAAGAAAAAAAGAGAGAAGACTCAAATTACTAAAATGAAATAAAAGAATGAGCATGATTTTGAGACTTATTACTGAGTCTACAGAAATAAAAAGAATTATAAAGGAATAATATGATAAATCAGATTTTCTTCAATACATTATATAATTTAGATGGAATATACAATTATGTGGAAGATACAAACCATTAAAACCAAATCAAGAAGAAATACAAGTGAAAAGACTGAAGCAGTAATAAGAATTACCCATGATAAAATGTCCAGCCCCAGATGGCTTTGACTTTGAATTCTATCAAACATCCCACAAAGAATTAGTAGCAATTCTTCATAAACTATTTTTAAAAATGGAAGAGCATGGACCATTTGCCAATGAATTTTTTCAAGATAGTGTTACTCTGGTAACATTTTTATCATTTCTAGTGTTCTGGATTAGTCCATAGACCAGTTTCCATGTAGTTTCAATTTTCTTCAATTAGAAGGCTTTCTTAAATATTTATCGCAGTTTGGCCAGGCATGTGGCTCATGCCTGTAATCCTAGCATGCTGGGAGGCCGAGGTGGGCCTCGGAGCTCATGAGGTTGAGACCAACATGAATACGAACAAGAACTTGTCTCTACTAAAAAATATAAAAACTAAGATGAGAGGATTGCTAGAGCACAAGTTGGAGGTTGCTGTGAGCTATGATGCTACAGCACTCTACCCAGGGCACCAGCTTGAGACTCTGTCTCATCAAAAAAAAAAAAAAAAAAAAAGGAAGAAAGAAAGAAAGGAAGGAAGGAAGGAAGGAAAGAAAGAAATTGTCACAGTTCAATATTGCTGGAGGTGAATTATATTATTTTTTATTTATTTATTTTTCCTTTTATTAAGTCATATACATCATAGATCTTGAATACAATTATGGATATGTGTTGCATGCATTGCAACACAATGTGTTGATTTTTTTTATATAATTTGGAGTGCTTAAGAGTTATTATTTATCCATCATTTTGAATGCTTTCTTAAATTAAATATAGAATACCACATTTTACTTTTCTTTTCATCTTTCATCCGGCATTGAAAGATATGAAGCCTAACAATTAAGTTAGCAAACTCATCCTAGAAAACATGCTACATACCTCATTGCTGAATAGCACTACATTCACCATTGAAGTTCTCCCTTTGGGAAGTTATGCACTAATAACCTATGCCTCGTCCACCTTTCAAAGCAATTTTAGAACTCTTTTTCTGTTCTAGTCCTAGAATTAGTTATTTTTCAAGAAACTCTTGTTCCTTTAATTGAAGAATGATGTCAATGTTATATCTTGACACCAGGTGTGCTTATTGATATTGGGATATCATGTATGTATATTGACAAACATATATGCAGACATGTATAATATTTAGGTAATCATTTGGATCTCTATGGAGATAAATATTATTTTTTAAATTTTTTAGAGTATTAAAGATGTGCAAACATTTGGGGCACATAATTTGTATTTGTACATTTTAAGTCAATGTTATAAATGTACCCTTCACCCAGAATATGTTCATTGCATCCATTAGGTATGAGTTTATCATTCCTCACCATCCCTCCTTTCCCTTATTACATTTTCCTTGGGTTTTTCATCCATATGGGCTACTTGACTAGTTCCAATTTAGTATTGAGAAAATGTATTGCTTGTTTTTCCATTCTTGTGATACCTGAGTTAGAAGAATGTTCTCCTGTTCAGTCCAGGTTGTTACAAAGGGTACCAGATTGTCATTCTTTATGGTTGAGTAGTACTCCATGGTATACATATACCACACTTTATTGATCCATTCAAGTATTGGGGAGCATTTGGACTCTTTCCACATCTTTGGATTTGTGAATTGTGCTGCTATAATTATTTGAGTGCAAGGTTCTTTTTGATAAAATGTCTTTTTTTTTTTTTTTTTTTTTTTCCTTTAAGTTAATGCCTAATAGTGAGATTTCTGGATCAAAAGGAAGTCTACTTTTAGTTCTTTGATATACCTTTATGCTGCTGTCCTTAGAAGTGGTATTAGTTTGCAGTCCCACCAAGAGTGAGTATTCTTTTATCTGCACAGCCAAATGGGCATCTGTTGTTTGGGGACTTTTTTTATGTGAGCCATTTTCACTGGAGTTAGGTAATATTTCATTATGGTTTTGATTTTGATTTCCCTGATGATTAGAGATGTCGAGCATTTTTTCATGCATTTGTTGGCCATTGATTATCTTCCTTTGAGAAGCTTCTGTTCAAGTTTTTTGCATACTTTTTAACGGGGTTGTTTTATTTATTTATTTATTTATTTGTTTGTTTACTGATTTGCTTGAGTCCTTTGTAGATTCTAGCTACCATTCCTATCTATATTGGATGTATAGCATACAAATACTAGATTAAAAATTTGTTAGTAAGTCTTTTAGGGCAGTACAAATCATTGATTCACTCAGCTACAAAACTACAACTCACATAACTCCTTGAAACTATCTACAAAATTGATTTTAATAAGTATATATTCTTCATTTTATTTTGGTCATTCATTTTTTTTTTCTTAAGAAAACTTTCAGTTTTTAAGTACTTTTTAGAGATTTCTGTGGTATGCTAGATTGTAATGTGCCTTGGCCTAAAGACATATCAAAATTGTCTTTAATAAATGCCCCAAAACTTTTATGACATAAACATTCTAAATGTATAACTAAATCATATTATATGCTTAAGATTAACTAATTGTAGTGACTCTTCCAAAGAAAAAGTCCATACAATTTTATTCATAGACAGAAAGCCTGATTATGTTGAATAGGGGACTAAAATTTCAGAGTTATTAATTTCTGAACTTTTGATTCAAAACAATTCAGAACGATCTTTAAATTCTGTGAATTCCTGAATTATGCTATGAATTTTAGTTATTCTTACCTTTTATTATCATTCATTATGTTAATTACATTAACCATTTGTTATGGCATTTTATTAGAAACTACCATTGATAACTTAAGGAAATAGAAATTGAATAAGTTAATCAATTATCAGGCAAGACAAAAATCTAGTCAAAATAACTCTGCTATTCACATTTCCAAAGAGAATTCTAAAAAATTTTAAATTTTTCCAACATTTTCAATTTATGTTAATTATTTAAACAATATAATAGGAATAGAGTACAAGAAATATTATTAAAATTAAGAAAATAAGTCACTTTTTCCTTCTCACCCAACCAATCCCTAAATACTATTTTTAGTACTTCCAAAATCTTTGACTAAATAATTTAATTTGTTTCCACCTTCATTGGTATGACAAATTACCATCTAAATTCTCAAAATTGTTGGTATTATATGTTAATTTTTTTGGTTGTAAAGCAAAAAAACCCTCTGACATAAAATACCTTACTAAAAGCATAAATTTAAAGGGTTATAAAATAAAAAGGTTTAATAATAGTAGAAATATGCCTAGGCTTCCAATAAAAAATAAGACAGGTGACAGAATACTTTCTTGCTTTTTTATGCCTTCAATTTTCTGTCTCTTTTTAGGAGGGGTTCATTTATATTGAAGAGAATAGACAAGTGTACACTTAGCATATTCTAAAGCTAAGCCCTGTTGTAAAACCAAAAATTATAAAAACAATTTTTATTGTCTTATATGAGGTCAGCTACCCACTCTTAGAAAAAGACAATAGTTGAAAGAATATTTTCCTCTCAATTTATTAGCAGTGAAAGAGTAGAACAGGAATTTTTCAAAACAGAGTATATGGCAATTGGAAGTCTGTGTCTTTGAGTTGTAATGGTTAATTTTTGTCTGGTAAAAATTATGTCTGGGTATGTCTGTCAGGATGTTTCTAAAAGAGATTAATATTTGAATCAGTAAATTAGTAAAGAAGACCACCATCACTGATGCAATTGGGCATGATCTAATCCACTGAGGCCCTGAATAGAACAAAACAACAGAGAATGGGTCAATTTGCTTATTGTAATGGAGCTGGTACATCCATCTTATCCCGTTCTCAGATACTGGCACTACAGGTTTTGGGGCCTTCAGACTTGAACTTGAATGCCACCAGTGGCTTTTCTTTCCTTCATCTTACAGACAAGATTGTGTGATTTCTCAGGCTCCTATTTTATGTCATGATAAAATCCTTCATAATAAATCTCTTTATTCACACACACACACACACACACACACACACACACACACACATCCACAAACACCATATTTCTGTTTTATCTGTGGGCTCTAACTAATGGAGATTTGGATAAAGGGAGTGAGGTCTAGAGAAACAAAATTAAATGATGACTTTTCTAAATTGGTTCTGGAGTTTCTGTAATTGGCTCTCTAATAAGATGTGATGTAAAAGTCTTAATTAGTTCATTTTATACTCTTAACTGTGAGAGCATTAATTGGGATAAGCTGAGGGATGTGCAGGAAGTTCCAATGAGGCTACAGTCATTGAGTTCCTAAATTCTGATAAGTTTTCCTTGCCATTGAAAGATGTATCACCACTCTGACTGGAAGCAACCTCCACAAATCAGTGGCAATGCCATTTCCACCCCCATTGATATTGGCCTATCCACCATGATGTTATTCATCTTCCAACCTGCATCAGAGAAAGACTGGGCATATGATTGCCTGACGTGGGCTCCCCTGAGGCAGTTGCCTTGCAAGATAATGCTTATTCTTCTCAGGACCCACCCCCACATTCCCTCTTTCCATTACCCTTAAAATAGACACAAATTTCAGCATACTCCTAAAAATGGAAACAATGTGTGACGATATGTTATACTCTGAATGAACTACTGGAATTTTTTAACTTATACAAGCAAAAATCCAATGCATATGTGTTGGAATGTATACTAAAGGTGTAGGATAATGGCAGAAGGAATATGAAGTTGCATCAGGCTAAATGTATCATATATTATATGGTCTCACTAAGCAGAAATTTGACAGTCAATATACCGTATATACTCGAGAATATATATGGTAGTAGGAAGTTATATAGTATCAAAGGCCCTGCAGTTTGCTTTGTTTGTTGGCTGAAATATGCATTCAAAGATGGCCTACTGTGAGTGAATTGGAAATAGCCTGCTTCAGTTTAGTACATAGGAAGAAATTCAAAGACTTAAAGGGAATGGCTTTTTGGAATTAATTTACTATTTAAGACCTACTCACTCACATTAGTAATACTCAAAAATCATAGCTTTAACCAAACTGTAAGAAATACATTTTTGAGGGAAGCCCTAGGACCCTTGAAGAGTTCTGTGTATCTCTGTTTAGTTTGTGTTACCCAGGAGAAAAGAGCAATACTGAGCTCCTCATGTAGCACCTTTCCCAAGGCTGACGGGTAGATTACACTGGACTGCTTCTACTATGGAAGGGGCAGTATTTTTGTTTTCCTGGACTAGATACTTTGGATATGGATTTCCCTTCCCTGCATATAATACATCATTCAAAATTACCAACCATGGACTTAAACAATGGGCTAATGATTATGGAACTCACTGGTCTTAAAATATTCTCTAATGCTTTGGATTGTATGCTTTTTCCCTTCCAAAATTAATTCCCCATGGAACAGCATCGGTAGATGTGGAGTTTGAGAAGTAACTGAGTCATGAGGGTCACAACTAGAATTAGATGCCTTTATAAAAATAATTTGACAGAAAGAGTCACTCACATTGTCCTTCTGCCCCTCACTATGTGATGAAAAATTGTTTCTCCCCTCTGGAGAATGTAGCATCAAGGCGTCATCTTGAACTCAATACAACTAAACCAGCTGATTCCTTTATGTTGAAATTTTCATCCTCAGAACTGTGATAAAATAAATTTTTGCTTTTTATAAATTATTTGGTCTGGGTTATTTTGAAATAGCAGTCAAATATGACTAAGACATTCACTATCCTGGAGCTAGTTCAATAGATTGTGAAATAATCTCTTGAAGATTCAGTTTTAGTGCCACCTCACTGGCTACACTATGCACGTTGGGACAGTGTTCTCCAAGAAACTATAAATACTTTGAGTTAGTATCTAATATATAGTGCTGTTTCTCTGAAAGATACGATTCAAGAGTCAAGGAATTAAGACATGGAAATGGAGTGGCACCACTCACTATTACCCTGGTGAGCCGTTAGCAAAATGGTTTTTCAGCATGCATGACATTATGCTCTGATGGCCTAAAGATCGTATTTCCAGAGTGAGGATTGCTTCTACCAGGAAACACAGCAAAGATTCCTTTGATGGAAGTTAAGACTGGTATTCAAGCACTTTGAGCACCTTATGCTGCAAAAATCAGCAGGCAAAAAAAGAAGTTATGCTGTTTGCTGAGGTGATTGTTCCTGACTCCCATGGGGGAAATTGGACTATTATTCCATAAGAGAGGTAAGGAAGAATACATCTGAAATGCAGAGATCCTACAGGATGTTTCTTGGTATTAGCAAGCCTTGTGATTAAGGTCAGTGGAAACAGCAGTTCTGTAACCCAATTCAGGCAAATATACCATTGGTTCAGACACTTTAAGAATGGAGGTTGTGTTACCCTGACTAGTAAAGTTTCACCCTTGCTGAAGGCAAAGGATAATAGAAGAATGGATAATAGAAGAAAGTAGTTCTACATCCCTGCTATGACTATGTGGCCATTACAGAAGTGGGAGCTATATATGTTATAAAAATATTTCTTGCTTATTTTGGTAAGAATGCATTTGTTTATACATAAACAGATATTAAGAAGTAGAAAATATACTTTGTAATATACACACATTAAGCAAGTACACCTCTCTCTCTCTCTCTCTCTCTCTCTATATATATATATATATATATATATATATATACTAATTAAGTGTATTTCTCTTCTCTTTTTCTTTTATCAGGTAACATAGTATATATTGACTTTGTATCATTATTTGAGTATTGGTAATTTTATATCCAGGTGTTTAAGTTGTAGGATATCAAAAGGGTAAACATTAATCAAGGACTTTACATCCCCTTCTGAGGAAGGAATTAGCACACTTTCAATTGTACACAAAGTAGTTGTATTATGCCAGGCAGAACTATGACTTTGATATTGCCTTTATTTAAAAATTAAGTATGTTTGAGGAGATGCATATGGGTGCAAGGTGACAAGGGATAGACCTGTGGGGCACCTCAATACTATTTTCTATAAAGACTGTACCAATTTACATTCTGAACAACAGTGAACACAAGTTTCCTTTTCTTCACATCCTCACCCATGATTGTTAAAACTTGTCTTTTTGATAATAGCTATCTCATTTAATATTTAGAGGAAGGGAAAAGAAGAAAGTGTAACACAAAAATAGATCAAGGAAGAACAATTTTGTTTTTGTTTTGGTACAAACTTCTGAAATTAACATTATATTCTATTTACTTAGTCGCTTCTCAAATAGCAACAGTCATGCACTATAGTCTAACAATTTTACAAGTAATTTTTTTTTTTTGAGACCGAGTCTCTCTTTGTTGCCCACCATACAGTGCCGTGGCGTCACAACAACCTCAAATTCTTGGGTTTAAGCAATCCTCTTGCCTCAGCCTCCCAAGTAGCTGGGACTACAGGCACATGCCACAACACCCAGTTATTTTTTTCTTTTTTTAGAGACGGGGTCTTGCTCTGGCTCAGGCTGGTTTCAAACTAATGAGCTCTGGCAATTCACTTGCCTCAGCCTCCCAAGTGCTGGTATTATAGGTGTGAGCCACACACCCAGTTCAAGTATGTATTATCAGATAAATGTGTACAGCAATTATAGGTACTCAAAAAATATAATTCAGTGAAATCATGTGTATTGTTTTATTTTTCTGAATTATTACTTTATTATATCCTTAATAGTAGGTTAACCTATTTTAAACACAGACACAACCATTAGTTATTATTTTTCTAATTCAAATAATAGGCTGCTCTCAAATTTATGGGCTGAAGTAAATCTCCCACTTCTAGTTCCCAAAATACTGGGAGTACAGGGATGGCTAATAGAGAGATTTTTATTATATTACTTTAGGGGAAGAAAAGTGCCATATTGTACCTTTTAAATAGAGGCTTTTCTCTTTACTATTTATCATGAAAAAATATTATTGGATAGAAATTATGAATTTTTCTTTTTCTTTTCTTTCTTTTTTTTTTTTTTTAGAGACAGAGTCACACTTTGTCACCCTTGGTAGAGTGCTGTGGCGTCACAGCTCACAGCAACCTCCAACTCCTGGGCTTAGGCGATTCTCTAGCCTCAGCCTCCCAAGTAGCTGGGACCATAGGCACCCACCACAGCGCCCAGGTAATTTTTTGTTGCAGTTTGGCCGGGGCTGGGTTTGAACATGCCACCCTTGGTATATGGGGCCAGTGCTCTACTCACTGAACCACAGGCGCTGCCTAGAATTATGAATTTTACCTTGATGAACCCATTGGTAAAATTAAAAATAGACATCAATTTAATCTTAATGATGCTTAATATTGATCCTTCTGTTTATTAACTACTGGCAGTTTTGCAAAATCAATTTACCAATACTTTTCCTGAATCCAAGAAAACAATTATATATTCAGGAAAGAATAGTGGAGGAGAAAAGGCAGAACAGTTTGACATTTTTAATATTTCCACGGATGAAAAGGATCATCTAAAATATATTCTATGAATGAGATGGATACTCAAAAGTGACAATAAATGTAGATCTAATAAGTATCGGCACACTTCATGGCTAGAAATGCTGACAGAAGTTAATACAAAAAACAAAACAAAACTAAAACCTGTAAGAACGATCTATGTTAGTACTTTCTGAAAACTACAAAGAATATAATTTGACAATTCAAAACGAGAATTTTAAATTTTCCAACTAGTCTAATTATGCACAAAAAATATATTGAGGTATGACAAAAACTCTATCTTGATAATATTGTATAATTATTTCTGATCTTTTCCCATGACTTCTTTTTTTCTCTTCAATTTATGAAAATTTTGCCTTTCTGAGCATTTTAGGCCTGTATATGCCATTCTCTCTTTTGTTCTTGTGCTGTGGAATAGTTTGTTATATCTTTCTTATACATTGTCTATGTAGTTAGAAAATTCTTTACTGTCATAAACTGGTTTAAACTTGCTTTTAACTACCACATCTCTATTAATTATACTCACAGGATGATTTTTCTTGTCTCATAAGACTTGGAAGAAATTTTAACTATTATTCATTAGTGAGAAATGGAATTATATTTTATTTAGGTTATCTTATATCTGTAAATGTTTCTAATAAGAATAATACTTTCTTGAGCAATGGGTGGTGGGATGTTAACAATTTGTTTTCCTTTGGATGAAAAAATAGAAGAGTGATCTTTGTTGGCACTGGATACCTTAACATGTTGCATAGAATTATTGATGCCATTGGATTTTATTTTATTTTATTTTATTTTTTGTTTGTTTGTTTGTTTTGAGACAGAGTCTCACTATGTCACACTTGGTAGAGTGCCGTAGTGTCACAGTTCACAGCAACCTCAAACTCTTGGGCTTAAGTGATTCTCTTGCTTCAACCCCCCAACTAGCTGGGACTACAGGCACCTGCCACAATGCCCGCTATTTTTTGTTGCAGTTGTTTTAGCTGTCCCAGGCTGGGTTCAAACTCAACTTTGGTGTATTTGGCTGGCACCATAGCCACTGTGCTACAGGGGCTGAGCCAGTTTTATTTATTTATTTATTTATTTATTTATTTATTTTAACAAAATATTAAACTTTCTTTTTAAAGAGCAGTAACTGCTGCAGATTAGTTCTCATTTCTACTTGGCAATAACAGTAAAAGCCGTTGGTGTTAATAGGAAAGAATTTTTTACTTGAACACAAACAAGTAATCAAAATAAGAAGGAATTATAGATCTTATTTTTTCTCAATATTTGTAATGGTTCTATAAACCTAAATTTAAATGATATAAATAAAATTATAGGCAATTTTTTTCTCTCACCCATCCATCTTTACTAAAGCTTTTTGCTGAGATATTGTTGTATGTGTGTAATCAAGTTATGTTATGTGCATATAACTTAGCCAAGTATCCAGTGGTAGGACAATATTTGTCCAGTAGACATATATAGCTTGGAAGGATTACTTTTTATCCATGATCAAAATTTTTCAAGTCAAACATCTTTTTGATATTTAATACAGTAAATCTATTCTCAATATGGAAATTAGTTGATGATGGCTTGGTATTTGGAAAAAGCACAAAACTCATAGTGATAAAAGGCAGGTGGCACTGCAGCTAGAGGACCTGAACTGAGGACCTGCCACCTCCACTACGGCAGTGTTAGTGCTGAGGTAGCCGTCAGAAGAACCACCTGGTTGGAGGGTAAGTGGGGGGGCACAGGAAGTTCCAGTAGCCAGAGACGCCATCTAACTTCTAGGGAGAAGTTGTGTTCCTGCCCTTGAGCATGTGGCTGAACAGGGAACCTCCCCAATTTCCTAGGCCTGGCTGATTTCCTGTAAGTTTCCTAGCCCTGGTCAATTTCTTGTAGGTTTCCTAGGCCTGGAAACAAAAGAGATTGTATCCATTCATTTGTTACCAAGTCCTGAACAAATGTAACTATAGAGAACCCCTGTGTCTATATCCTTGGGCAAAGAACCCAGGCAGAGAGAGAGACAGAGCTGTCTTCCCACTAGGGCTTTTATCTCTCCCAGGACCTCTGTATTCTTTTCTATAAAATAAATTCTGTATTACTGTTGATCTGTGGTCTGTGTATTCATTCTTCCAATCACTGAGACTGACCAAGCAACTACTGAAGATGAAGTTCTGGTATCAATAGCATTCCTGAATATTTACAATGGCTGCAATCCATAATTCAAGTAAAACTGTCAACAGAGAAAGGGTATGAATTCACAGAGCTTATAATTAAGTTAATATACGTTGAGTTAGATACACTTATAGTTATTTCTTTTATTTAGTAATAATTTTCCTGTGTATAAAAATTCCTGATTCTGTGCATTGAAGTTACAATGATGAAATTAAATAAATGTAAAAAAAAATGCCTAGTTTACTTACTAATCGTATTTACTTTCCTTAATTGAAGACCAAAGACTATTCAACAAATTTTTGTTTTTGGAAAGAAAATTTCCACTAGAGTTTTTATATTATTTTTAAAAAAGAGACAAGACTCTGTCCCCCAAAATACAGTAATGTCTCAGGATATAAAATCAATGTCCACATATCAGTAGCCTTTGTATATGCCAATAACAGCCAAAATGAGAAGTTAATAAAGGACACAATCCCCTTGACAGTAGCTTCAAAGACAATGAAATACCTAGGAGTATACCTAACAAAAGAGGTGAAGGACATTTATAAAGAAAATATGATGAAACCTTAAGAAAGAAAATGTCAGAAGATATTAACAGATGCTATGCTCATGACTGGGAAGAGTCAATATTGTTAAAATTGCTGTAATTCCCAAAGCAATCTACAGATTCAAGGCCATTCCTATTTAAATGGCAGCATCGTACTTTTAAGACTTAGAAAAAATAATTCTGCATTTTGTTTGGAACTGCAAAAAAAAACCCACATAGCTACAGCAATTCTTAGCAATAATTCTGGTAGACATCAGCCTACCAGACTTTAGGCTGTATTACAAGGCCATAGTGATCAAAACTGTGTGGTAGTCCCACAAAAAAAGAAACACAGGCACCTGGAACTGAATAGAAAACCAGAAGATGAAACTATTATCTTAATAGTTTAAGATAGCCACCTAATATTTGATAAACCAAACAAGAACATACATACATTTGGCGAAAGAATCCCTCTTCAATAAACTGGGAGAACTGGCTATCCACATGTAAAAGACTAAAACTGGACCCACACCTTTCTCCACTCACAAAGATTGATTCAAGATGGATAAAAGATCTAAATTTAAGGCACGAAACAATACAAATACTTAAGGAAAGCATAGGAAAAACACTTGAAGATATCAGCCTGGGAAAAGATCATATGAAGAAGATTTCCTTGGCAATTGCAACAACAAAAATAAACAAACAACAAAAAAACTCTTTAATTAGACTGAAAAGCTTCTGTATAGCTACAGAAACAACAACCAATGCTAATAGACAAAGTACACATTGGGAAAGGTTATTTGCATCCTTTGAATTGGACAAGAGCTTGACAACTGGGATCTACCAAAAACTAAAATTAATTAACACACAAAAAAGGCAACAATCCCTTATAATCATTGGGCAGAATAGATGAATAGAACCTTCTCTAAAGAAGACAGATGGGTGCCCTTCTTCCCTCAACACCGGCCTGCTCATCTGGCCAGGGACTCTGATAACTGCGCACCCTCCCGAGCCCTCCTTCACTTGGAGCAGAGCCCTTCTCCTGGCCAGAGACAGCTGGAGCCTTGGGCTCTCTGTGTCAAAGTCGCTGGGCACCAGGCACTCCCAGAACGGTGTGCACCACCCCCCTGCCCTGTTGCTAGATCCAGGTGTGTCACACTCCAAAGCTTCTCCCACAACCAGAACTTCCTGGCTGGGGCAACCCCACAGGAGCTACAGAGGGTCACTCCCTACAAAGATCCAGCAACAATAGAGTGATCCCGCTGGGGTCTAATCTTGAAGAGACACCTCCCCAACTCTGAGGACGGCCAGAGGCAATGGTGAAAAACAATCATGAGGTGAAATCAACAGAAAAATTCAGGCAACATGAATAATCAGTGTAGATCAATACCCACAAGGAACAATGTGCCTGACACAGCACAAGATCCCATGCACAAACAAATAGCTGAGATATCAGATATCGAATTCAGAATCTGGATAGCAAATAAGATTGAATTAGAATTACAAGCAGTAACCCAAAAGATGTATCAAGAATTCAACGAAATTGAAGACCAAATAACCAAAAATTTTGACACATTGAGACAAGAAGTGGCAGCCCTCAAAGATCTGAGAAACATAGTAGAATCCCTCAGTAACAGAATGGAGCAAGGAGAAGAAAGGATTTCTGACAACAAAGACAAAGCTTTTGAATGGTCCCAAACTCTCAAAGAGGAAGAGAAATGGAGGGCAAAAATAGATCACTCTCTCAGAGAGCTCTGGGATAATTCAAAGAAAACCAGTATTTAACTTATAGGGATCCCCAAAAGTGATGAAGTGACTTCATAAGGCACAGCGTCTCTTCTCCATTAGATTATGAAAGAGAAATTTCCAGACATGACAAGAGATTCTGAAATTCAGATAGCAGACAGTTTCAGAACAACTTGACCCAAATAAGCCATCCCAAACACATCATAATCAATTTCACTAAAGTTAATATGAAGGAGAAAATTCTGAAAGCACCCAGACAAAATAAAACCATTACCTACAAGGGGAAGAATATTAGGTTTCTCTGCTGAAACCTTTCAAGCTAGAAGAGAATGATCATCAACACTTAATCTCCTAAAACAAAATACTTTTCAACCTAGGATCCTGTACCCAGCTAAACTGAGTTTCATTTATGATGGAGAAATTAAATACTTCAATGACATTCACATGTTGAAGAAATTTGCCATAACTAAACCAGATTTCCAGGATATTCTCAGACCTATCCTCCGTAAAGACCAGCATAATCCTCCACCACAAAAGTAAACTCACTAGAAACATTTGATCAAATTCCAACTTCCACAGTCACAAAAGGATTAAAAATGTCCACCAGACTCTCACAAGGCTTATCAATATTCTCAATTAATGTGAATGGTTTAAATTGTCCTCTGAACAGGCACAGGTTGGCTGTCTGGATACAAAAACTTAAGCCAGATATCTGCTGTATATATGAACCTCATCTGACCTCAAAAGAAAAATGTGGACTCAAGGTGAAGGGATGGTCATCTATACTCCAGGCAAATGGAAAGGAGCAAAAAGCAGGCATGCAATCCTATTTGAAGATACAATAGGCTTTAAATCAACCAAAATAAGGAAGGATAAGGATGGACACTTCATATTTCTTAAAGTTAATACTCAATATGATGACATTTTGATTATTAATATTTATGTCCCCAACCAGAATGCACCTCAATTTATAAGAGAAACTCTAACAGACATGAGTAACTTGATGTCCTCCAGGTTCATAGTAGTTGGAGATTTTTAACACCCTTTTAGTAGTGCTGGATAGATCCTCCAAAAAGAAGCTTAGCAAAGAAATCTTAGATTTAAACATAACCATTCAACATCTGGATTTAACAGATATCTACAGAATATTTCATCCCAACAAAACTGGATACACATTCTTCTCATCACCCCACAGAACATACTTCAAAATCGACCACATCCTAGGCCACAATATGACCTCAGCAAATTTAAAAAAATAGAAATTATTCCTTGCATCTTTTCAGACCATCATGTAATAAAAGTTGAACTCAATAATAACAGAAATATGCATACCCATAGAAAAACATGGAAGCTAAATAACCTTATGCTGAAGGATACATGGGTTATGGACAAGATTAAGAAGGAAAATACCAAATTTTTGGAACAAAACAACAATCAAGACATGAATTACCAGAACCTCTGGAATACTGCAAAGGCAGTCCTAAGAGGGAAATTTATACCACTGCAAGTCTTCCTCAAGAAAACAGAAAGAGAGTAAGTTAATAACTTAATGGGACATCTCAAGCAACTGGAGGAGGAAGAACACTCCAACCCCAAAACCAGCAGAAGAAAAGAAATAACCATAATCAGAGCAGAATTAAATGAAATTGAAAACAAAAGAATTATACAACAGATCAATAAATCCAAAAGTTGGTTTTTTGAAAAGATTAATTAAATAGATAAACTTTTGGCCAACCTAACCAGGAAAGAAAGAGAAAAATTTCTAATTTCATCAATCAGAAATGATAAAGATGAAATAACAACAGGTCCCTCAGAAATTCAAAAAATCTTTAATGAATATTACAAGAAACTTTACTCTCAGATATATGAAAATCTGAAAGAAATCGACCAATACTTGGAAGTACATCACCTATCAAGACTTAGCCAGAACGAAGTGGAAATGTTGAACAGGCCTATATCAAGTTCTGAAATAGCATCAACTATACAAAATCTCCCTAAAAAGAAAAGCCCAGGACCAGATGGTTTTATGTCAGAATTCTACCAAACATTTAAAGAAGAACTAGTACCTATACTACTAAACCTCTTCCAAAATATAGAAAAAAGAAGAAATATTACCCAACACATTCTACGAAGCAAACATCACCTTGATCCCCAAACCAGGGAAAGACCCAACAAGAAAAGAAAACTATAGACCAATATCACTAATGAATATTGATGGTAAAATACTCAACAAGATCCTAACAAACAGAATCCAACAACACATCAAACAAATTATACACCATGACCAAGTTGGATTTATTCCAGGGTCTCAGGCTGGTTCAATATACGTAAATCTATAAATGTAATTCAACACATAAACAAACTAAAAAATAAAAACCATACTATTCTTTCAATTGATGAAGAAAAAGCTTTTAATAATATCCAGCATCCCTTCATGATCAGAACACTTAAGAAAATTAGTATAGAAGGGAGGCCATCTACAGCAAACCCACAGCCAATATTGTGTTTAATGGAGTTAAATTGAAATCATTTTCACTTAGATCAGGAACCAGGCAAGGTTGCCCATTGTCTCCATTGGTCTTTAACATTGTAATGGAAGTTTTAGCCATTGCAATTAGGGAAGAAAAGGCAATCAAGGGTATCCACCTAGGGTCAGAAGAGATCAAACTTTCACTCTTTGCAGATGATAAGATCGTATACCTGGAAAACACCAGGGATTCTACTACAAAAGTTTTAGCAGTGATCAAGGAATACAGTAGCATCTCAGGCTACAAATTCAATAACCATAAATCTGTACTCTTATATATACCAACAATAGCCAAGCCAAAAAAAAATTCAAGACTATTACTTTCACAGTAGTGCCAAAGAAGATGAAATATTTGGGGGTACACCTAACAAAGGGGTATACCTAACAAAGGATGTGAAACTTTAAGAAAAGAAATAGCTGAAGATGTTTACAAATAGAAAAACACCATGCTCATGACTGGGAAGAATCAACATCGTTAAAATGTTTATACTACCCAAAGCAATATATAATTTTAATGCAATTCCTATTAAAGTTCCATTGTCATATTTTAAAGATCTTGAAAAAAGAATACTTCATTTTTAAATGAAAAAACGTCGAATAGCCAAAACATTACTCAGCAATAAAAACAAAGCAGGTAGAATCATGCTACCAGATCTGGACTGTACTATAAATCAATATTGATCAAAATATCATGGTACTGGCACAAAGACAGAAAAGTAGATGTGTGGAACAGAATAGGGAACCAAGAGATGAACCCAGCTACTTACCGTTATTTGATCTTTGACAAGCCAATTAAAAACATTCAGTGGGGAAAAGATTCCCTATTTGACAAATGGTGCTGGGTGAATTGGCTGGTGACCTGTAAAAGACTGAAACTGGACCCACACCTTTCACCATTAACTAAGATAGACTCTCACTGGATAAAAGATTTAAACTTTAGACATGAAACTATAAAAATACTTGGTGGGAATGCACACTAATACATTTCTTTTGGAAGGATGTTTGGAGAATACTTAGAGATCTAAAAATAGATCTGCCATTCGATTCTATAATTCCTTTACTGGTTATATATTCAGAAGACCAAAAGTCACAATATAATGAAGACATCTGTACCAGAATGTTTATTACAGCTCAATTCATAATTGCTAGTCATGGAAAAAGCCCAAGTGCCCATCGACCCATGAATGAACTAGCAAACTGTGGTACATGTATACCATGGAATATTATGCAGCCTTAAAGAAAGATGGAGACTTTACCTCTTTCATGCTTACATGGATGGAGCTGGAACATATTCTTCTTAGTAAAGTATCTGAAGAATGGAAGAAAAGTGTCCAATGTACTCAGCCCTACTATGAAGTTAATTTATGGCTTTCATATGAAGGCTATAACCAACTATAGGACAAGAATATGGGGAAAGGGCCAAAGGAGGGGAAGGGAGAAGGGAGGTTGAAGTGAAGGGAGGGTAATGGGTGGGACCTCACCTCCGGTGCATCTTAGAATGGGTACAGGCTACATACAATAACTAAGAAAATGCCATGAAGGCTATGATGAACAGTTTGACGAGAATATTTCAGACTGTATATTAAACCAGCACATTGTACCCCTTGATTGCACTAATGTACACAGCTATGACTTAACAATAATTAAAAAAATTAAAAACAAAGATATAGTTTTAGGGAGAACTTATATTTGGTTTAAAAATCACAAAAGGCTAATGGATCAACACTTAATGTGCACATATGGAAATTACACTCATTGGAAATCAAATAGGTGGGGGGAGGGGGCAACCTCACACCTAAGTGTACAGTGCACACTCTTTGGGTGATGGTCACATTCATAAATTTGACTCAAATGTCACAAAAGCAATTTGTGTAACCAAAACATGTGTACCCTGTAATATTCTGAAATAAAATTTAAAAACAATAAATCAAAAAAATAAATAAAATAAAATTCTGATAATATTTTGAGACAAACAGGTTTCTTTAAAAAAGAAAAAAAAAGAAGACAGATGAATGGCTAACAAACATATGAAAAAATGTTCATCCTCTAATTATTAGAGAAATGCAAATCAAAAACACCATGAGATATCATCTAAGCACAGCAAGAATGCCCCACATCACAAAATCTCAAAACTGCAGATGCTGATGTGGAGACTGCTGGTGGGACTGGAAGCTAAAACAACCTTTTTGGAATGAAATATGGAGAACCCTCAAAGAACTCAAACTAGAACTCACATTTGATCCTGCAATCCCATTACTGGGCATCTACCCAGAAAAAAAAAAATCCTTTTACCATATGGACAACTGCACTAGACTGTTTATTGCAGCTCAATTTACAATCACCAAAATGTGGAAACGGCCTAAATGCTCACCAACCCAGGAATGGAGTAACAAGCTGTGGTATATTTATATCATGGAATACGAGTCAGCTATTTAAAAAATTAGAGACTTTACATCATTTGTATTAACCTGGATGGAAGTAGAACATATTCTTCTTAGTAAAGTATAACAAGAATGGAGAAGCAAGAATCCTATGTACTCAATTCTAATATGTGGACAATTAATAACCTAGTACATGATGGTGGGTGGAGAAAGGAGAGAGCAGAGAGAGGGAAGGAGGGTCAGAGTTGGGAGGTCATGGTGTGTGACATACCTTTTTAGGGGCGGGACACAATTATAAGGAAAAAAAGAGACAAGGTACAATTATATTGTCCTGCAACCACTAAGATTATTTATGGGTGATTATAATTTCTAAATTTGCATAACTCAACACACCTCTAAAATTCTTAAATAAAATTAACAAACTTTATAATATGGAAAGCCTAATGGTAATTCCACATTAGTTTAAAGTAATAGTAAAATTATTCTATTTTAAAAAACTTTCTATATAGTTAAAATAACAATGTCAAAACCATAAGGTCTAAAACAAAATTCATTTTGCTCATGCCCAGAAGGCATTCTTACTTCATCACATATTTGATAACAGCTGCCTTTGTAGATTAACTATTTCATTTTTAACAACAACAACACGAAAAAGCCATGAGGAAAGCAACAACAAGAAACACTCTATGTGTGAAAAGCTCATCAATCTCAGCTATTCTTAAAGGTATATCTATGCATTTTTACCTTTCTAATAACCTCTTTTTCATATTATTTTCTGGAAATATTATGATATCACAATAACATTCTTCCTTACTCATTGTGTGGGTTGAGGTGACTAAAACTTTTTTTTTTTTTCCCCCTTATGTTACATGAGATAATTAACGTAAAAAAGAAATTAGAAAGAGAAAGGATGAAAAAACAAAAACAAATGATTTTGATCTACCAGATAGGGTAAGAGAATAAGTCTTCCATTCAATTTGACTAGATGGATCTCTTTATGTGATAGTGGGATTTTGGTTTTAATTTTTTGCCATTTATTATTTAGTTTTTACATATACATTTTTTCAGGTAATAAGTCTACAGAACTAAAATGTAAAAGGAGAGCTTCCTCGTTTATAACAACAATACTTTATACTATTATTTGATTCATTGGAATTTATTTCAACATTCTCTTGCTGAAGGATATTTGGATTGTTTTGTTCAATTATTTTTGTTGTTGTTGTAAACAATGGCTCAATTAAAGACCTTAATGAGAAAAAAAAAAAAATGTTAGTAAAATATTTCTCAGCTGAGTTAAAGAATGAATCATTTTTGTAACTTTAATATTAAAATTGTAATTACAATGAAACGGAAACATCTGTCTTATGGATATTGCATTTCAACTACCATAAGCATACAAGAGTATGGCTTTTTCCCAGAACTCTCATCCACAGAGCTTATCATCAGTTATGTTTCTGTAACAGTCAAATGGAGTAACAGATAAATGTCTTGTTGCACGTTTTCTTTGATTTTTGTTAGTATGACCTATAGTTTTCAATCATTATTCCATAAACCCAAAGTGTCTTTATATTTACATTTATATTTATATTTAAAGTGTGTTTCTTGTCGGCATAATACAACTGGGCTTTGTTCTAATTTCTATCTCCTCACCACCAACAAAGCAGAAATTTTTCCAGAGGAGGGGAGATATTGGCAATAGATATATTAATGAACTGTTGCTTTATGTTGTGCAATTTGCTATATCATGTCTTGCATAATGCATGATATACATGCTGTCGTAAAGTAATACAAGTGTGATTTATGATTCATGATTTACATAATTATTTTAATAATCTAACTTCTATCCTGCTGTATTACATTGCAAAGCAAGATGATTTCATTCTCCTTTAGGACATCAGGTATTTACATTGCAACCTGTGGAAATACTATTAGGCAGGAGTTATGGGGCTTGGTATTACATTCTGAATGCTTGCTCTTTTACCTCATTTCTCAATAGTTAGTCTTAGCAAATCAATGGATTTGAACAGGAAGTATCAGAATCTGTTATTTTCAAATGTTTCCTATATTTATATATGTACCATCTTAGGTAAAAGGTGGCAGGAGGGCATGAAATCTAATAAAACCTATTATAAAAAACTATTTTTCACAGGTGTGTCTATTTTTAATTACTAGGTTCAAGCAATTCAGATCCATTATTGGGTGAGAAAAATTTTTCAACACAATTCATGAAAAGCATACAAATAAACCTGTTTATTTTCTCTCCTGAGTTAAATTTAGAGAGACTTCTTAGTTATAATACTGATGTTCTTGATTTCTTTTTAAACTGCTATTTTAGAAAAATAGCCTCATATTTGAAGAATTTCAGTGTTTAAGATAAAGATAATAAAGAAGTTCGATGTTTGGGCCAGTATTGAAAAGCTAGCATATTTATTTTTCAGAACTATGTTGTTAACACTATTCCACCTTTTAATCTTCAGATAATGGAAAGAGATGGAATCTCAATTAACCTCCTACAAAATGTCTGACATTTAGTCTGCAATCCATTCAAGTTTAATATCAGTTTACATGATGGCAATTTTTCATAACTTTTCATAATAAAAAATGTAAGATTATTTCACAAATGTTTTTAGTTTTATTATTTATTATTTATACATACATAGTGTATATGTATAAACATATTAATAAAATATACCTTATACATGTAAACTGTGGTAAAATAAGTTTTCACCTGAAGAAACACTGTGGTGTTCCTTATTTATAACAAAGAGGTGTAGGAAATAAATTTACTAAGAAACATTATTCAGCATATTGTCTGTAGTAGCTTTAAAAAAGTATTGATCCAGTGATTGCTTGAATAATTGGTTAGATTTGATGTCACTTAAATATTATAACCCATTGATAAACTGAGTCCTTACACATATTAAATACTTATCCACATATTACTTATGTGGCTTATAAGAAAAAAAGCAAAAAAAAAAAAAAATCATTTGGATTTATAACTGTGATGTCAGAGGATCATCATCCTATGGCTAAACATCACTGATTTTGAAGAGCTTTTATGACCTGAGGAAGCCTTTTCTATTATTTACAACTGGTTGGCAAACTTATTCCATGGCGCCATACTTTTTTTTTTTTTTTTCAGCTCATTCTCACTTTCTGTAGAACACTTGATTGTCCCAAAAATAATATATTCATTTATTCTAAACTCCTTTAATTAAGTAACTAAAGTTTTACTCAATATTTCAATTGTGGCATATTTCAAACAGACTAGTACCATTGCATCAGTTCTAAACACATTTATGTTAATACAATACTTGATTAAGTTCAAAAAATCTGTAATAATTCCACTGACTTTTGACTGAAAATTAGTAATTTTTATTGTATTGTCAACTTTTACTAATATTTTGGAAATAATATAAATAATTTATCTTTGTTATTAGCTCATTTTCTAACTTCAAGATTTATTGCCGAATTTTTTTTTTTTTTTTTTTTTTTTTTTGCTTTTCATTGTCATATAAGGTTCTCACTAGAAATGCGAAATAAAACTCCCAAATCATGGAAAATGAAATCTTGAATAAAATAAATGTATCAATGGTATTAATAAGAATTGGCTCTTATAATTTAAATTTTAATTGTTTGCATTATAAAATAAAATTTATTTGTACATTTACTAATGACATGAATTATAATGAAGACATATTTAATCTTAAGTACATCTTGAATCACTCTAAATATGTATGCATATTATTCATAATGTAATTTGACTCCACTATACTAATTACTAATTTAATTTTTTCAGTATGCAAAAAGACAAATATTTTATTCTGATAATATTGAGGATTGGTCAAAATATTTCCTACATAGAGTGACACAATATACTGTATAAAAATGAATCATCAATTCATTTATAATTAGTGAAAAACTCTTCCAGTATATAGTAATATTATCAATTTATTAATATTGTGATTGCTATTATTTAATGAACCGTTGCTGACTCTATAATTTGAATAAAACAGCAGTGATAATATAATGCCTATCAGGCCAGGAATACTTGTATCTACAGACAGATATTTATTTCTTAGGAACTATGACAAGGATCATAATGTATATACTTGGAAAAATCAGGTTGGTAATGCCAATAAATGAAAGAGACCAGGCAAAAGATACAAGGTCCATGATATTTTTCTCTTGTTTCAGTACTTAAGGGGAATGTTTTTAACTTTTCCTCATTTAGCATGTTATTGGCTGTGGGTTTGTAACATATGGCTATTACAATTTTGAGATCTGTTCCTTCTGTGATAGTGTATTAAGAGTTTGTATCATGAAAGGGTGATGAATTTTGTTGAATGCATTTGTTGAACCATCTATTTAGGTGGTTTCTGGTCTTTGTTTTTGGTTCTGTTTATGTGAGGAATCTCATTTATTCATTTATAAATAAATATGGTGAAGCTTCTTTGCATCCCTGGTCACGGCAAATTATTTTGTAGCATTCTGGTTGAATTCAGTTTGGTGCTCACTGTCACCACTTCTATCACATATACTTCTGGAAGTCCTATCCAGAGGAATCAAGCAAGGAGAAACAAAAACAAAAAAAGGTATCCAGACAAGAAAGAGGAGGCCATGACTTTTCACTGATGGCATGATCTGGTCCCTAGAAAACCTTGAGGACTCTACCAACAGACTTCTGAACCTGAGAAATAAATTCAGCAAAGTTTCAGGCTACAACGTCAATGTGCATAAATTAGTAGGCTTTCTATGTACTAATAACAGTCAAGGTGAGAGTGAAATCAAAGATTCACTATAATTCATAATAATTACAAATAAAATAAAATACCTAAAAAAATATTTAACCAAGAAGATGAAAGATCTCTCCAAAGAGATCTGTGAAGCACTGGTATAACAACATCAGAGACAAGAACAAATGGAAAAATGAATCTTGCTCGTGAATCTGTACATTTAACATTGTTAAAAAGTCCACACTATCCAAAGTGATTTATAGATTCAATGCAATTTCCATCAAAACTCCAATTTTATATTTTACAGATCTAGACAAATTAATTCTATGCTTTATTTGGAAACAGAAAATAGTCTGAGTCTAACGTAAGCAAATAGAACAAATCTTGAGGCAACACATTTCCAGAATTCAAACTATACCATAAGGGTATAGTAACCAAAACAGCATGATACTGGTAGAAAAATAGAGACAAGGACCAATAGAACAGAGTAGCGAACCCAGATATAAAACCGTGTACTTATAGCTAACTCATCTTTGACAAAGCAGACAATGGTGCATGCTGAGGAATGAAGTTCTAGTCAGTAAATGGTACTGAGTAAATTGGATAGCCCCATGCAAAGGAATGAAACTGGACATTTACTTCTTACCACTCTGAAAAATTAATTCAGGATGAATAAAAGATTTCAATGCATGGCATACATGAAATCCTAAGAATTTTAGAAGAATATGTAAGGGATACTCTTCTAGATATTACACTAGGTAATGAATTTATGACTAAAACCCCAGTGACAGTTACAGCAACAACAAGAAAAAAATAAATGATATTTGACTATACTAAAAAGTTTCTGCACAGCTAAGGAAATAATCAAGAGAGTAAATTGATAACCTCCAGAATGGGAGAAAATATTTGCAAACTGAACATCTGATAAGAGTCTAATATCCACAATCTACAAAGAACTCAAACACATCAGAAAACAAACAAACAAAAAACAACTCAAACAACCCCATTAAAAATTAGGCAGATGACATGAACAGAAGTTTTGAAAAGAAGATAGACAAGTGAATAACAGACATATGAAAAAAATGCTCAACATCTCTAATCATCAGGGAAATACAAATTAACACCACAATAAGGTATTACCTTATTCCTGTTAGAATAGCTTTTATTTAGAAGTCCGAAACAATACATGCTAGCATGGATACAGAGAGAAAGTAACACATGTACATTGTTGGTGGGACTGCACATTAGTTCAACTTCTGTGGGAAACAATATGGGATTCCTCAAAGAACTAAAAGTAGACCTACCATTCGATACAGCAATTCCACTACCTGTAACCAGCCTAGGAAAAGAAGTCATTTTATTAAAAAGACACTTGCATTTGAATGTTAATTGCAGCACAATAAATAATACCAAAGATTTGAAATCAACCTAACTGGAAAATCAATTTTTAATAAAGTGAAATAAAATAGAATAGAATAAAAGCATGCTTTTTTTACCGATCAGGCAAGAAAAATAACCCATTTCATTAAGTAAAAAAGTTCACAGAAATGTTTGTATTATATAAATCCTGACCCATACTTATTTCCTTATATTAATGCTAGATACCTTGAGATATAGTGAATTCTATGAAATTTGATCTAGGACTTTTTACTTATACAGAAAAGGTTATATATTAGGATATATATATATATATATATATATATAATATGTATTGAGAAGTCAATATTTGATTATCACTTCTTTGTATTTTACTATCTGTAATAAAACATACCAAATAAGAGTCATTCATCTTTTGAATTAACAGACATATTTTTGACACTTAATATAATAAATTATAATAGAAATATTACACTTGGTGAGATAGGTGAGGCTCCAAGGAAGGAAAAATAATCTAGTACAAAATGATAGAGCGAGCTCAAAGAGATATATATCAAACAAGTCAAAAGCTTCATGTTTCGGTGAAGTCTCTTGACAAAATTATTTAACACATAATTTTAAAAGTTTAAGTAAAATATTTTTGCTCTGATTTATATAGAACTGTGATTTAGTGATACATTATCCATTGTTTGATTGATTTCTTTTAAAATTAGCAGTATATTAGGCTGAAAATGGAGAGCCAATAGAAGTGTTGACATAATTTATATAGGCTGCAAATGTTAAGTGTTTTATTCATTGTAGGAATAAATCTATCCCTTTGTTTAAAACTATCAATTAATTTGATAGTTAAAATGCATTAAATAGATGTATAGCATGCTATTCAAGACAAACAAATGGCTCATCTGTTTCTACTAAGTAAATGATGGTAAGAAAAAATGATATGGAAAAGATGGCACTTCAGCTTTCAATTTATATCAAATTAGAAACAAAGTATATGATTGACATGCTGTAAACAGTAAGCAGTAAGTCCTTAAAAATGTTCCTAACATAGGAACATAGTTTCTTAACTATATTCACTAGTTTTTTATAATTAGCAAATATATACAATCTTAATTTGTATAAACACATTTGAAGCACAAATGTACGAAGAAACAACAAAATCCAACTAATATTATTTTCAGTTGAAATTATATAGAAAGGGCTATCTATTTCTTATAGAATTAATCTTCTTAGTTGTGATTGTTTATAAGGCTGGAGAAAATCTCAACTGAGAGAAGTTGTGATAAAGCAAACATTAAAAGTCTATATATATTTAATTAAAATGTAGTACTTATCACTATTTTGTAGAAGAAATTGAGATTCAGAGAGTGTCTATTAATGCATAATTACCAGGCACTTTCCAGTCAACATTTCAACTCAAATCTGTATTATTCTAAAACATGTGCCCATTCCTAAATGTTTCAGTGTTTCATTTAAAACCACTTTGGAGTAAAAGTCATTGATAAGATTAGCAATTTAACTAAACTCATTAAAGAAAGAAAATATTTTTTGCATAAAGTAAAAGAGGAAAAATCATTTCTGAGAATAATGGTATATTTTCCCAAATTTTATTAACTGTCACTTGAAATAAATAAAAATCATGATGTTATTTACCTACAGAACATCTCTTAATTTACCTACATAGTATCTGTCAATTCTCTTTTATGTTTCTAAGTAAAATATATTTTCTACAAAAGTATACAAGTTTCTGCCTCCCACTAGGCCTTAATTTGTCTTTTCACCTACATCACTGTGATTTTACATAAAATAAGATTAGCTCTGGTAAGAAGAGTTTTATTTCTGAATTAAGTTTTTTATTTCTATTTCCCTCTCCTCTTGTTTATCTTCCTCTTTATTCATCTCTTCAACTTTTTTTTATTCATCTCATTCTTCTTTCCTAACTTCTTAAGAACAAAGTACTGTAAATAAGGAAGACATGCAATTGTCACATTATTAAAATTGAATATTTCTGATTCCAGCAGATTTTAATATAACCTTGTTTGAGATATGATTATTAGATTCATATTGAAATATTTAAAGACAACATAGTAATTGTCACCTTTAAAACTCCCACTTCCATAGGGCAGTTGTTATTGTACTATGGCTACTCTTTTTTAAAATTTCAGATTAATACGAGGCTACAATGCTTAGGCAAGGTCTCTGTCGTAGTGGTGTTCCCAAGAGGTGTGCCATATATTTTTACATGGTGCCCATTAGGAAGCAGCACACCAATCCTCTTTCCCTCTCCCCCTACTTGAATTAAATTGAGTTTCTTTCTTGTGTGGGCATGTAGTAGTTCATCTTTGGCTTCATATTAGTATTGAATACACTGAATATTTCCTTTTTCATTCTTGTGATACTTTAGTAAAGAAAATGTTCTCCAACTCAGTCCAGGTTAATACAAAAGATGTGAAGTCTTTATCTTTTTCAGGCTGAATAGTATTCCATGGTATACATATACATATACCACAGTTTATTAATCCATTCCTGGGTTGATAGGCACTTGGGTTGATTTCACATCTTAGGATTGTAAATTGAGCTATGATAAAAAGTCTAGTGTAAATGTCCTTATGTTAAAATGATTTTCATTTTCTTCTGGGTAAAGATCTACTAATGGGATTGCAGGATAAAATGGAAGGTCTATTTTCAGTTCTTAGTTTGCAATCTCACCAACTGTGTAAAAGTATACCCCTCTCAGCACATTTGTGCCAGCATCTGCAGCTTTGGGACTTTGTGCTGTGGGCTATTCTCACTGGAGTTAGGTCATATCTCTAGGTGGTTTTGATTTGCATTTCTCTAATGATTATGGATAATGAGCATTTTTTAAATATGTTTATTGGCTATTCGTCTGTCTTCTTCAGAGAAGTTTCTGTTCGAGTCTCTTGCCCAGTAATAGATGGGATTGTTTGCCCTTTTTCTGTTCATTAGTTTGATTACTCTATATATTCTAGTTATCAACACTTTGTCAGAATCATAACATGCAAATATCTTTGTCTGGTAAGAAGCTGGAAGGTGGCCCTAAATTCTTAAAATCTGGTGATGCTGCCATTGTTGATATGGCTCCTGGCAAGTGCATGCATGTTGAGAGCTTGTCAGTCTATCCTCCTCTGGGTTGTTTGGCTGTTCTTAACATGAGACAGACAGTTGCTGTGGGTGTCATCAAAGCAGTGGACGAGAAGGCTGCCGGAGCTGGCAATGTCACCAAGTCTGCTCAGAAAGCTCAGAAGGCTAAATGAATATTATCTCTAATACCTGCCACCCCAGTCTTAACCAGTGGTGGAAGAACAGTCTCAGAATTGTTTGTTTCAATTGGCCATTTAAGTTTAGTAATAATAGACTGGTTAATGATAACAAGACATTGTAAAATCTTCAGAAGGAAAGGAGTATGTTTTGTGGACCATTAGTTTCTTTGTATGTGGCAGTTTTAAGTTATTGGCTTTTAAAATCAGTACTTGTTAATGGAAATAACTTGACCAAAAATCTGTCACAGAATGTTGAGACCCATTAAAACAAAGTTTAATGAGAATAAAAAAATAAGAATGAATCCTCGCTTAGGTAAATACCCAGTAGTGGGATTGCTGAGGTCAAATGGCAGGTCTACTTTTAATTCTTTGAGATATCTCCTTCCTAGTTTCCATACACCTGCACTCAAATATTTAATGCAGCACAATTCACAATCATAAAGATGCTGAATCAATGCGTGTGCACATCAACACATGAAAGAATTAATAAAATATGGCCTATGTACACACTGGAGTACTACTCAGCCATAAATATAAGGTGAACTAATACTTTTTGTAACAAACTCTATAGAACTGGAAATCATTCTTCTATGTGAAGTCCAAAAACAATCACCATAAAAGTATTCACTATTACACTAGAACTAATTGATCAATACTCATATGCACATTAGTTAGTAAAACTCAGTGTAAAACAAGCAGGTGAGAGAGAGAAGAAAAAGAGGGGTAAATTAATACCTAATGAGCATACTACGTGGGTGATGGGCACACTTACAACTTTGACTCAAATTGCATGAAAGCAATTCAGGTTGCCAAAACATATGTACTCCCATAATATTCTGAAATAAAAACTTAAATATTACATATCTCTGCACATTAAAGAAATTGAATCATCAAAAATATCACCTCTTAATGTGTAGATCTAATTTATGCATGGCTAAGGAATAGTTTTTTAGACAATTGAGAAATATCTAATTATTTTTTCAGCATTCCAGGTGAACTTTTCTTAATTATGTGCATCTACTCCAGTTTAATTGAATTAAAGTCATATTCAGATTTGCATCATCATAGTCTGTTTTTTGCTGTTTCCAAAAAAATTAATTCTTCATTAGATTTCTTTAAAATACATTCTGCATCCAGGAAACAGAGTATGATGGGATATTTATATGTAGAAGTGGATATCATGTCCTCCCCCATGAGGAAATGACAGGTTTATTTACAGTCAATTTATAAAATATTGTCATAATCTTCTTTATACAGTTTTATACTAACAGAATTTAACTCTGCTGGATAAAATTAACGTACTGACTTTGTGGTATAAGATTGATTCTGTTAATAGATAATCAGATACTTATTCAGCTTTCACTATGGTTTCAAAAAAGTTGCCTCAATTGATGCAAGTAGGATACTATTCAAGGTCTTCCAATATTTCTGTATACTGTTTAATAAGTATGTATTTTGTATTAAGTTTACAAATGGAGCAATCATATGTATAATTAGTCATACATACTATATATGTATGTATATACATACTATAATATGTATAATTAGTCATACATATTATGATACATATGAGAGTGAAATATGTCTTAATAAATTCAATTTGAAAGCAGGCATAAATATGTAGTATCCCAGGAAAACAGAGCACAAATTCAATTTATCTGTAAACAATTAACATCTAATCTGGCTCTAATGTAATACTAAATAAATACAGATTAAAATAAGTAAATAGATTATTGTTTAAAGTAATCACTCTATAATCATTAATTTATTACAAGCTTTAGTCCTTACCCATGTATTTTAAATTCTATTGATGTTGACATTTTTGAGAATGATTGGTGTTTCAATTATTTTAGGGTAATTTATATTCTGTGAAATATTCTTTATTCCATTTAATAACAGTGCACTTAATCCTTGAGTGAAATCAATTTTATATATCAAACAATTTCCATATACATTAAGTTATTTATACACCTAATAATGAAAGTATTTAACTCAGCGACTGAAGAAGAATAGTGGTAGGTTTAGTTATATAATTTAAAATATATACCTTATTTGAAACCAATCTTCTTGACCCAGATTTCAAATAAAGCCTATATTTATAATATTCTACTACCAATGTTTTCAATAGGAAAACTTAGAAAATGATGCTTTGAATAAAAAATAAAATATAATAATGACACCTGCTTCATAAGTGGGTAACTTAGATGTATGGAAATACAACATCAGTTATAAGAAAGGTAAAGCTCTATTCTCAAGTTTATATATCCTTAAGTATATAAAAAATAAAAATGAATGAAATTTTTTCTGGCTTGAAGAGTTCCTTTGCCTCTTTCTTCCCTGAACATATATGTATTGGCAGCTTCTCTGGATGGAAACCTACCAGCATCTTATTTCTATATCCATCCATTTAAAACCTATCAGATTTTAAAAAAATCTAGCAAGTTTGATTCTGTTAAAAAAAATTAGGTAAAACAGAACTCAAATTTAGTATTGGTGTAACATGGTAAATTAAATGAACTGATGTAAAATTCTAGTAAGGTCAATAATGTGGCATAAACAAAATGGAATTCTTATTTTTTCCACATAGTCATCAGTTGACTTTTGGCTGATCACTTAATCTCTCATTTTATCAGTTTCCTCAACTAAAAAGTTAAGAAAAGGAAAAACTAAGCAATTCTAAAATGGCATTCATGGTAACCATTGGTGTGTGTAACATTCTTTAGAATATTATACTGTGTTGAGAACCACCTTAGATTATTCTTATTGCTGTCATGAGAAACACCGTTATAATAAAAAAGCACAGTTCACTATGTTCAATACAGCACATAACGGACTCTACCACAATGTTCATTTACATCTTGTTTTCTAGGAATTGCTATTGGGGAAATGTGGACAAGATGATATTGAAGTCATTTTATTTAAGTATTATGAAATATTTAAGTCAATGATCATATTTACATATATTTCAAGTATAATAAGTAAAAATAGCTTTGCATAAATAAAAAATAGAAATGTCTTCCTATACTATAGTAACTCATCAAATTTATATTTCAAGCCTCCCAAATTCCTGAACCGGGTTGATGCTAAAAGATACAATGTAAAAATTTGAATGGGCCAATTTAACAATTAACACTGTCTCAGGTTTTTCTAATATATAACGACTGAAATGTTAATAATTACATTACATATTACACTCACTGTATTGGGTGTCATATGCCCTCTGATAACTGAAGCAGAGCTCCCAGTTGGCTTATGGAGTTCCTTTACTTCTCTCTTCTCTGTCCTGCTGTCCTGCTCAGGATATCAGGATTAAAAAAAATGATGAAATTGGATAAGATATCTGGCAACATGGCTGCCCATGTCTCAGTTTTTCATACCTGCATAATCCTATGGTAAATCTAACTGGAAGTCAAGGGCTTGGTCAGGGCACAATAAATCTAACTGTAGCACAGCTGATCTTGCGCAATTCTCTATGTATATAAATGCTCAGGAGTTTTGGGCTCCTCCTTCTGATTCTTAATTGGCCACTTCACGTCCAGTTTCATCTGATACAAGTGAGCCTGTGCCTTACTATTTAATATCTTTTAAAAATACTCTATACCCTCAAAACTTCTAGGGATATAATCCATGATCTATTAGAAAACGTGATATTCTTTTCTTATCATTCAGGAACTGTGAGAAGCTGAGATTGTCTTTGTTCTTTCCTGACAGTTTCGCCCATTACGTTTTCCTCACCAAGGCTCTTGTTCCATGCTGTGTGCAGCAATGACAGTTCTCACATGGAGACACAGGAATGCAAAAAAATATTTAAGAATTATTGTGAATTCCATGCCATACTTCACCAGCAAGATTAATAGAACACCAGAAGATTAATAAAGATTTAAGAAGAATATTTGGGGAATGAGCACAAATTCTGCCTTCTATCGTAAGAACAGGAATATCTTGTTTATTGAACTTCACATTAGTGTGCTTCACAAATATTGTGTCTTTTATAAATTAAAGGATTGTGGCAACAATACATCAAGCAAATCTGTCAGTGCCATTTCTTTTCCCCCAACATCACAGGCTCATTTTTTATCTCTGCATCATATTTTGGTAATTCTCACAAAAGTTTTCATTAGTATTATATATGTCAAGGTATATATATGTGATCAGTAATCTTTGCTATTACTATTGCAGTTCTTTTAGGGCATTACAAACTACATCCATGAAAGGAGGTGAATTCAATTCATAAATGTGCGTCGTGTTCTAACTGCTCCACAGACCCACCACTACACCCTTCTTAAACTCCTGAAGCCTTCTTATACCTTGATAGAAAATAATGTTGAAATTGGGAGAATTAATCACCACACAATGGCCTCCAAGTGTTCAAGTGAAAGAAAGAGTCACATTTCTCTTACTTAAATTGGAAGCTAGAAATTGTCAAGCTTAGTGAGGATAGCAAGTCAAAAGCTGAGACAGGCCAAAAGCTCAGCCTCTTGTGTCAGTTATCCAGGTTGTGAAGGTAAAGGAAAGATCTTGAAGGAGATTAGATGTAATAATCCAGTGAACATATGAATGATAAGAAAGCAAAATAGTCTTATTGCTGATATGGAGAAACTTTTAGTGGTCTAGACAGAAGATTCGAACAGCCATAAAATTTGCTTTATGTCAAAGTCCAACTAGGAGGAAGTCCCCAATTCAATGTTTTGAAGTCTAGGAGAAATGAGGGAGTTGCAGAAGAGAAGTTTGAAGCTAACAGATTTCTACATCCTTTGTAAAAATGCAAAGAAAAACAGCAAGTGCTAATGTGGAGGCTGCAACAAGTTATCCAGAAGACCTAGCTAAGACTATTGATGAAGGCATCTACACTAAGCAACAGAATTTTAATGTAGATGAAAAAGTCATGTATTGGAATAAAATCCCACCTACAACATTCATAGCAGAAGAGAAGAAGTCAATGCCAGGCTTTGAAAAGACTGATTCCACTGTTAGGAGGGATAGCAGCTAAGTTTAAGGTGCAGTGAGTGTTCTTTTATCATCTGAAAATCCTTGGTCCTTAAAGGCTATTGCTAAATTTACTCTGCCTTTGCTCCATCAATAGAGTAATAAAACCTATGTCACACCACATCTGTTAACAGCATGGTTTACTGAAACTATTAAACTATTAGTTTAATAGTTTAAACTATTCAGTAGGTTTGTTGAAACCTATTGCTTAGCAAAAAACAAAAAAATTAAAGATTCTTTTGTTCTTTTTTGCTTTGTTTTCTGTGGCCTTTTTATTTGGGGTTCATTGAGGGTACAAAGAATTAGCTTATGCTGATTGCATTTGTTAGGCAAAGTCCCTCTTATACTTTCGTCCTGCCCACAAGTAGTGTGCCATATGCCCCTAACACCCCATCCCCCTCACTCGTCCCCTCTCCCTGCTCCCACATTCTCCTGCCACCCACCTGAATTGATTTGAACTTTTTTCTTAAGAGGGCATGTATTAGGTCATCTACTGGCTTCATAGTAGAATTGAGTACATTGGATTCTTGCTTCTCCATTCTTGTTATGCTTTACTAAGAAGAATGTGTTCCAACTCAATCCAGATTAATACAAAAGATGTAAAGTCTCCATCTTTTTTAATGGCTCAGTGGTATTCCATGGTACAAATACCACAGCTTGTCAATCCATTCCTGGGTTGGTGGGCATTTTGGCTGTTTCCACATTTTTTGCAATTATAAATTGAGCTTCAGTAAATAATCGAGTGCAAATGATAAAAGGATTTATTTTTCTTCTGGGTAGATGACTAATAACAGGATTGCAGGATCAAATTTGAGTCTAATTTGAGTTCTTTGGGGATTCTCCATACTTTCTTCCAAAAAGGTTGTATTAGTTTGCAGTCCCGCCAGCAGTGTAAAAGTGTTCCTTTCTCTCCCCATCTTTGCCAGCATCTGTAGCTTTGAGACTGTGATGTGGACCATTCTCACTGGAGTTAGGTGATACCTCAGCATGGTTTTGATTTGCATTTCTCTGATGATCAGAAACAATGAACATTTTTCAAATGTTTGTTAGCCATTCATCTGTCTTCATCAGAGAAGGTTTGTTCATATCTCTTGCCCAGAGGTAAATGGGATCATTTACACTTTTTGTTGTTGTTGTTGATTAATTTGAGTTCTCTGAAGATTCTAGTTATCAATCCTTTGTCAGATTCATACCCTGAAAATATCTTTTCCCATTCTACAGGTTGTCTTTTTTACTTTCCTGTTGTGTTCTTAGCTGTGCATAAGCTTTTTGGCTTAATTAAGTCCCATTTGTTTATTTTTTTTGTTGTTGCTATGGTTGTTGAAACCCTTGTCATAAAATCTTTTCCCAGGCCAATATCATCAAAGGTTTTCCCCATACTTTCTTTTTCTAAGATTTGTATCATTTTGTGTCTTATATTTAAGTCTTTTATCCATCTTGAGTCAATTTTTGTAAGTGTTGAAAGGTGTGGGTCTAGTTTCAGTCTTTTACATGTGGATATCCTGTTCTCCCAGCACCATTTGTTGAATAGGGTTTCTTTTCCTCACAGTATGCTTTGATATTACTGATACTGCGACCTGATCAAACTAAAAAGCTTCTGCACAGCCAAGAACATAGTAAGTAAAGCAGGCAGACAGCCCGTACAGAAAATATTTGCAGGTTATACCTTCAATAAAAGTCTAATAATCAGAATCCACAGAGAACTCAAACATATTAGCAAGAATCACTTCTCACATGATCACTTCTCAGGGTGGGCAAGAAACTTAAAGAGAAACTTCTCTAAAGAAGACAGACGCACGATCTACGAACGCATGAAAAAAAGCTCATCATCCTTAATCATCAGAGAAATGCAAATCAAAACTACTTTGATATCACCTAACCCCAGTAAGAGTAGCCCACATAACAAAATTCCAAAACCAGAGATGTTGGTGTGGATCTGGAGAAAAGGGCACACTTCTACACTGCTGGTGGGAATGCCCACTAATACGTCCCTTCTGGAAGGATGTTTGGAGAATACTTAGAGACCTAAAAATAGACCTGCCATTCAATCCTATAATTCCTTTACTAGGTCTATACCGAAGACCAAAAATCGCAATATAACAAAGACATCTGTACCAGAATGTTTATTGCAGCCCAATTCATAATTGCTAAGTCATGGAAGAAGCCCAAGTGCCCATCGACCCACGAATGGACTAGCAAATTGTGGTACATGTATACCAT
>CAUYPK010017212.1:0-16966 GCA_963574355.1 Loris lydekkerianus
TTCCTGGCATTTTCCCAGTCACCGTGGCATGACATTTACATTTCACATTTGCTGAGTTTCACCCTTGCCCTTGTGAGATGCCCCGTAGGTGTGATTCCACCAATACCCCTCCCTCAACCCCCCTCCCCCCTCCCTCTTCTAATATTTCAGCATTTCAATGGCATTCTGGCTGTATGCCTAATAATCAATCAGCCTTGGTTTTAGGTACTTTGTCCCAAGGTTTTTTGTAGACAATCCCTCCCTTCTGCCCTTGTGCCAGAGGCTTTGATCCCTATTAACAGGTAGCATCTCCTGCAGCCACTACTGGTCATAGGTCAGAATGAGTGGAGATCTGAAAGTTGATGTCACAGCAAATAGTCTGGGGAGAAAGCCTTTGGAACATCCAGTAAATGTCCTAGAACACCTGCTGGGCCCTGTGATGGGTGCAGGATACAGCAGTGAGCACATCAGAGTGGGCAAAGGGACCATATGCAAAATAACAAATTGTGGTAGCCTATAACAACAGCTTCCCCCAATGAGCAGATTATCTTCACAGGACCTAGAAACCACTGGTAAAGCAGGCCTGGGCTCTGCCTGAGATCTGCCGTGCCCAGGGTGGACACCCATCCTGCCCGTCTTCTCAGCTGTTGTCTCTGCTGCTGCTTCCGACTCTAGGCCTGTGGGTGGCTCATCTGGCCACCCCAGCCCAGGGCGCTGGGCCGGGGCTTCCTGGAGCAGGGTGTGGAGCCAGGAATTAAACAGAGGAGCCATTGAATTGCCCACAGAGTTGCCACTTGGACGCCCACGAGCATTGCAGGCTGGGGTTGGGGAAGCCCACGCCAGCCTGGGAGGGGTAGAGGCTCTGGGCATGTGCCCAGGGCTCCAATGGGAAGGGAACTGTGTGTAGTTCTGACGAGGCTGGTGGGGGGAGGGTTCTGGAGGGGCTCCGTGGAGTGGAGGAGAGTGGGAGGGGCATTGGGGACACCTCCACTCACCAAGCAGCTTCTGAGGACACAGTTTCACCAGAAAAGACTTAGTCCCCCATACAACTCCACCCTACTGAGATTTGGGCTTCCTCTCTCTTCTTAATGAACAGGAAAAAGTCCTTCTTTTTGTCTATTCTTCTTGTTTTATATGAATGGATTTAGCAAATATTTCCTGAGAGCTTTCAGGAATTTATCAGTAAACATGGTTCTTGCCCTCAGGAAGCTCACAGTCTGCAGGAAGACAGAATAAAACTTTATGATAAAATGTAATAATAGCCCAGCACAGAGGCACAAAAACTTTCTGAAGAAATACAGTAAGCAGTAAGAGATGATCAGTCCAGGAGGAAGAAGAAAGCCTTTGAGGTAAAAGAGAGCCTAGAGCTCTCAGGTAACAGAGTGATCTAAGGTAGGTAGAGAGAAACCAAAGAGAAAAGTGGAATCTTTTAGGTCTCTTTAACTTCAGATTTTTCTTATAGCAGTAGAGAGTCATTGAAAAGGTTTAAGGATAGAGCGTCACCTGCGGCTCAATGGAGTAGGGCGCTGGCCCCATATGCTGGAGGTGGCAGGTTCAAACCCACCCCTGGCCAAAAACTGCAAAAAAAAAAAAAAAAAAAAAAAGGTTTAAGGGTAATGTATCAGGTGATTCAGACACTGTTAAGTAGTTGCCACATATGAGTGTGAGTCTCGGTGCTGACTGTCAGGATCAGCAGGGATGGGCTGACTCCAGAGCCCCCTTGGTCAAGGGGTGGCACTGTGGGTGCCAGTTGGCCTGAGAGGAAGCAGCTTGAGTAGGGTAGGGGTGAGTGGATTTCTTTTCCCTGCTTCCTGGAGGAAGGAGGACTAGAAGTAAAGGGCTCCCAGGTATGATAGGTGAGACATTTTTCTAGTGCTGACTGTGTGGTCAGGTGCTTATTGGAACAGGAGAGACGGAAATGACACCAAGCTCCAGGCAGTAAATACTCTAGTGGTGGCGATGGGATGATCTGAGGTGGTCACCCCACCAGCAGGCAGAGGTGCAAGGGAGCTGAAGGAGCTGAGGGTGGAGTGGGACAAGGGGGTTGCTGAAGACCTGAGAGTGAGATGGTAGGAGGCACTGGGACATACCTCAAAGGCCCCCAGGGAGGCTGGCAGGGTCAAAGGAACATGCAGAAGGGGTATCTGAGGTGGGGAGGTTCCTTTCTCCATCTCTGCCTTCCTAGTCGTCCTCATTCCCAGATCCTCCAACCCAGGGCAGAGTGGTCCCACCACAGCCCAGCTGACTCCCACGGCCCAGCTCACAACCAAAGTGTCAACTAAGATTAGAAGGAAGGTGAGGGTGGCCTCTCCCCATACCACAGGCTCCAAAGCAATCTCCTATTGGCTGTCACTTGTCAACCCAGTGGTGCAGTGCCTCCGGGTGCTGCCAGCCCTGGGTGGGCTGGGCTCTGTGTCTGCCTCAGCCAGCCCCCTAGGAGAAGCTGTACCCAGCTTGGAGAAAGGCTCTATTGTCCTCTCCTGTGCCCTACCCTGAGCACCTTGAGTGCCTCTGCAGGGTGTGTGGTTTGCAGTTTGCTCTGCACAGGGTGGGAACAGGGACAGAGGAGTGGCCATGAGCAACTCTGTGGGAGGAAGGGGCAGTGTGTGGGGAGTAGAGGGCTGAGGCAAGGCCTTTCCTGTCCCTGTGACCCAGCTGCCAGCAGATTTCAGCAGAGATTCAGGGCTGCCCCAAAGCATGACTCCAGCATTTTCTCTCTTTCAAGACAGCAAGGATGACCCTTAGGCAGGTTGGTAGCCTTTTGCACAAAGGGCAAGGGTTCCAATCCTGATTTCTCCACTTATGCAGCAAGTGCTCTTGGGCATAGTGATTCCTTACTGCACCAGGCCTCCAGTTCCTTAAAATGGGGATAATACACACATGACAGGAATGTTATGAGGATAAATCAAATGAACTGTGAAAAAGTGAGTACTCAGCCCTTTGCTTACTTTTTTTTTTTTTTTTTTGAGACAAATCTCACTCTGTCTCCTTGGGTAGAGTGCAATAGCATCATAGTTCACAGCAACCCCTAACTGTTGGGCTTAAGAGATCCTCTTGCCTCAGCTTCCCAAGCAGCTAGGACTATAGGCACCCACCACAATGCCAGGCAATTTTTCTATTTTTAGTAGAGACAGGGTCTCACTCTTGCTCAGGCTGAGCTCAAACTCCTAAGCTCAGGCGATCCACTTTCCTCAGCCTCCCAGAGTGGTAGGATTACAGGTTTTAGCCACTAAGCCCAGCTAGCCTTTCTTTCCTTGATGATCAGCAGCTGTTTATTTGTTCAGCGTCTGGAAGTGCCCTGGTAGGCATGGACCATGCTAACTTCTAAGGTGCTTTATGATTCCTTGCTTATTCTTTGAACTCTTCCAACACTTTTGTAATAAGTTTTTTGAATTAATTCTCTATTTTGAACCACTTTGTGTAGACTCTTAATCCTGCTTGGACCTTGACCAAAACAGGACCTAATGCCCAGTAGCCTCATTCTGGACAATTCACCTGGGAGATGACCCATAGGCACAGAGTTAGCAGAAAAGGAAGATACACTACATGGTTGGTGGACTAGGAGGAGAACTCTACTAGGAAGAGCCAGAGCTTGTCCCTATCCAAGCTCAAAGCCTGTCCTTGGGTACCTGGGCTTCGTGTCTAAGGCAGCCTACCCAGAACTCTCGCTCCCACGGACAGCGTCTGGGGAGAAGCAAACTGCCTCTCAGTTGTCTGAAGCCCACTTTATCCACTCCCACAGCTGGCAATCCTAGAAGACTATGCTGACCCATTTGATGTTCAGGAGACTGGTGAAGGCTCAGTAGGCGCTTCAGGAGTCCCAGAGAAGGTCTCTGAAAATGACGGCTACATGGAACCCTATGAGGCTCAGAAGATGATGGCTGGTGAGTGAGAGGCATGGGATAGTAGATTGTATGGGTGGGCTGGGGGATCAAGGATCTCCCAAAGAGAATCACTTTCTTTGGGGAAGGTGATAAGTTTGAAATGATGGGATGTCAAAGTGAAATACCAGTATGACAATTGGAAAAATGTGACTAAAAATATAGATGCAATGAATGCTGTGAGGCTGGGCAAGTAGTTCAAGGAGTTAGGTAGAGAGAGATGAATAGACATGGCCTTGGGGAACAGAGGCCAAGAGAAGGTCCAGGGAATAAGACCAAGTCACGATCAAAGAGGAGGACAAGGTAGGTGAGTCTAAGCCAGGGCCTCAAGGATGAGAGGAAGTTTGTTCAGGGGCAGATAATGTTAGTTCTGGGTGTACATGGGAGCTAAGATGAGAGAGACCAAGAGGAGCAGTGAAGTGCTTCTCAGGTTGGAATGAGGTGTTTGGACTTGCTCCAAAGGGAGAATGGAGCCATTATGAATTCTTGAGCAAGAAAGGAACAGGTCAAGTATGGCATTTTAAGAGGATTACTAAGGCTTTTGTGTGCAGAATGGACAGGAAGAAGTGGGCATCAGAAAGTTGAGTTAGCAGGCTGTTGTGAAAATTATTGGGGTTTCAGGTGGCGCCTGTGGTTCAGTGAGTAGGGTGCCAGCCCCATATACCGAGGGTGGCCAAACTGCAACAAAAAATAGCTGAGCATTATGGTGGGTCCCAGCTCCTCAGGAGGCTGAGGCAAGAGAATTGTCTAAGCCTAAGAGGTGGAAGTTGCTATGAGCTATGATGCCACAATACTCTACCAAGGGCAACAAAATAAGACTGTCTCTAAAAAAAAAAAAAAGAAAGAAAAAAGAAAATTATTGGGGCTTTAGTAGCCAATAATTAGCCTCTCTTTCTTCCTTTCCTGAGCCTGGAAATAATTGAGAAATAAGACTAAGGTAACAGACTGATTGAGATTAAAACGTCAGCTTTATTACTGATAGAGTTGACTGGAGAACATTACTTAGCTATGTCATCACAATGGTCTTCTTAATACTTGGTCACAGAATTAAACTTGCCCACTCTGGCTTGGGCAATGCAGGACAGCTGTAGGACACTGTACAGGGTCATGCCACTCACTGCATGGAGGAGAGTCAAAATGTTCTCTCTCTGCAAGAAGGCAGATCTGAGAAGGAGAGCAGCATTCTCTAGCCAATCAGATAAGCTGCTCTTCTTCCTTGGGAGAGGTGGCAAGGGAGACAGAGAGTGGTGGGGTGTTATCCCAGAAGTATTATTCATGGAGCCCATGGGAACATGAGCCTGTGAAATGGAGGTTCATCTTAACAATAATCTAGATATGGGGAGATGTAGAGAAAGTCATCACATGTTGGCAATGAAGAGATGGGATCTGGAGACTGAAGGAGGGCCAGGTTCAAGAACAGTGTAGTAGACAGAAATGGAGAAAGTGAGAGGCTGACCCTCAGGAAGTCAATGAATGCTCTGGAATTGTATTTGAAAGAACCCAGGGAGCAGCTCTATAACTTTTATCAGATTTTCATTGGGGCCAGAGATCCCCAAAAGAGAATCACTAGCTTTGGAGAAGGTGTGGTGAGTTTGAAACAATGGGATGTTAAAGTGAAAGACATTTATGGTAATGGAAACACTTGACTAGAAATACAGATGTAATAGGTACTATGAGGCTGGGCAAGTAATTCAAAGAGTTAGGGGAGGGACAGAAGAATGAGACATGGCGTTGGGGGACAGAGGCCAGCAGAGGATCCACGAAAACAGACCAAATTAGGGGGTCAGAGAGGACAATCTATGAAAATGACTGTCAAAAGGGCAAGTTTTAGAAAGGGGAGATCAGCGGTGTCTTAGTAGCAAAGAAGGACTTTATAATTGTGAAAAGATACCACTGTAGACACAGGGAAATAAATGGAGTTTGGCAACAAAGAGAGATAGATGCCTCCATTTCCTAAACATGTAAACTTGGGCTACCCAGCCCTTGCTGGACTTTGTGGAATCCTTTCCCTGTCTTTCACGCCCCTGTCTCTATTGGGTTCTGTGTTTTTGGAGACCTAGAAGTTTTTGGAAGGTGAGGGACCTAGGCTGTGTGGCTGCTGAGTTCCCTTCTGAGGCAGGGCACCTTGCTGGAGGAGGGAGCCAGATGACCAGGGCTGAGCTCATACCTCTTCCCTTCTCCTTGCCCTGTCAGAGATCCGGGGCTCCAAGGAGACAGCAGCCCAGCCCTTGCCTCTGTATGACACACCCTATGAGCCAGAGGAAGAGGGGGCCACCCCAGAGGGTGAGGGGGCCCACTGGCCCCGGGAATCCCGCCTGCCAGAAGATGATGAGAGGCCCCCTGAGGAGTACGACCAGCCCTGGGAATGGAAGAAGGAGCGGATTTCCAAAGCCTTTGCAGGTGAGTCCTGATGGAGAGGACAAGTCCACTGGGACCTCTCAACAGCCTTCCAGGCTCAGGAGAAGGGAAAGAGTGGACCCAAGGAGCCCAGGGAGGCCCAGGAGCGAAATTTAGTTGAGTTCTGTACCACAGAGAGTGGGGAGGTGGGCATTGTGGACACAGCACTGCATAGAGTCAGGGAATGGGCACAGGAAAAGGATGAAGGTGTTTCTCTGCATCGACCACATCTCAGAGGCCAAGAGGCTTGGGCTACTTCCATTTTTTGTGGGGCTGGGTTTGTTTAAAAATAAAGAAATTACAAAACAAAATTACAAAACTTGTGGCATAGAGTATATTAAATACTGACATTTAACAGAAGGTGGAAATTAACACTTGCAGCAATGAAAACAGCTGTTCTTGTAACCTGAATTCTAGGGCTGTGCCTCTCAATGGGGGACCCTGTCAAACCAGGGGTGTCTGGCCCCAGGGGAATTTCAGAGGTGCAGAGAGAAGCTGTAAGAAATCCCCTGATTGCTCAATAAGGATCAGGTTTCTACTGTTCCAGCCATACCACTGTCCATCCCAAGCCTAAGTCCACCGGGGAAAAGTGCATGTTGGTGATCTGAGATGGGTGGAGCAAGGGCCCAGAGTGAGGAGACATCTTTCCCTCCTGGATCCTCTATTCAGTAAGGACATAGTGGGCTTAAATGCCACCAGGGGCCCCTCACCCCTCCTTGGGCAAGGGGGCTCATCCTCCAGCTGGAGCCAATCTTCCCCACCCTGGCCGCCAGACTGGGAAGCCATGGGTTTCTAATTTGTTTCCTGTAAAGCACAGACCATTGAGGATGGGCCGTTTATCTCCAGAAGTCTCCTTGGAGAATCAATACTGTTTGGATTGCTTAATGGGAAAATCTATGCTCGTCATTAGGAAACCTCGTTAGCAGTCCTGCAGCCACTGGTGGCATCACTCTTCTCAGGATGGAGGGCAGCTAAATTTCAATAAAACATCTGCCCCAAGTCTGCATATTCCTGACAACCACTTGTACTGCCCGCCAGTTCCCAGGCTGTGGGGAAGAGAAGAAAGGGAGGCGAGGCTGGGGTTGCCAACAGGCTGTGGGAACCTGGGTGTGGTGTGGGGAGGCGTGGGAAGCTCCTAGTCCTCCTTTTCCTCTGTTCTTTCAGCCCTGGAGGCTTGTGAGAGGTCAGACGAAGGGGACCCATGGGGCTGGCCGAGCAAGACCCTGCATCCTGCTGCTTGCCACCCAAGCCCCCAACCCTTTGACCAACCTGTTGTGGTCAACGTTGGCTTTGTCCAGCCCTCTGAGAGTCTCTCTCCCTCCCCTGCCTCTGCCTCTCCTTTCTAGGCTGTCCTGTGTCCTAGCTCTGAGTTTTGGTGTCTCAACCTTTGCTTCTTTCTATCTCTGTCTCTGTCACTGTCTGTCTCTCTCCTCTCTTTTGCCATTGGCTCCAGTTGACATTAAGGTTATCAAAGAACTACCTTGGCCTCCGCCCGTGGGACAGCTGGACAGCAGCCCCTCCCTGCCTGATGGGGACAGGGACATCTCCGGTCCAGCCTCGCCCCTCCCTGAGCCCAGCCTGGAGGACAGCAGCGGTGGGTTCTGTGGGGCTTCTGGCCAAGGGGACATGTCCTCTCACCCCAGGCCCTGTGGGCTTGGGTTTGAGGAGTTTGAGAGGTGGGGCAGGATTTAGAGACCCCAGGAAGAATCTCTTTAATCCTGGAGGAAAAAGGAAGAAACAAAAATGCACATTCTCCTCTTCCCCTAGAACTGTGGGGAAGGGGTCTCTCAATCTGTTTCTCAGCACACCACAATGTCCATTATTATTATTATTTTTTTTTTTTTTTGAGACAGAGTCTTATTTTGTCGCCCTCGGTAGAATGCCGTGGCATCATAGCTCACAGCAAACTCTTGGGCTCAAGTGATCCTCCTGCCTCAGCCTCCTGAGTAGTTGGGACTACAGGTGCCCACACCCAGTTGTTTTTTTGTTTTGTTTTGTTTGTTTGTTTCGTTTTTAGAGACAGGGTCTCGCTTGCTCTTGCTCAGGCTGGTCTCAAACTCATGAGCTCAGGCAATCCACCCACCTTGGTTTCCCAGAGTGCTAGGATTACAGGCATGAGCTACTGAGCCTGGCCAAGATCCACTATGTTATTTTATCTTTTTTATGTTTTCTGTTTTAAAAGTAGGGAAAGAAAAGATCCACTATTTTAAATTCTCCTCTTTGGGAAAACTTTGCCTGACCGATCCTTCAGCAATGAGGTAGTATCAAGCTTGGAGTAAAGGAGAGAGAAGATCTGATCTTGCATTTGGTGACTGAAAAACAGCAGGGGCTTAAAAGTGCTATGAGGAGAGAAAGAAAAGATCCCAAATGGGGAGAAAGAAAGCACTTAATTCTTTGTCTACATTTAGTTTGTCCAGAATGAGCACCCAAGGGTGTGTGCACAGGTGTGAGCGCCTGTTTGTACATTTGTGCATGAGTGTTGTGGGTATTTTGTAAATAACAGAATGTCACCTGTGCATGTGTGCCTGTGGCCATGTGACCCAATGAGGTTCTGCCCTCCCTTGTGTAGGCTCAGCTGTCAGGCTGCCCTGGCCACCACTGGGCTTCTGGAGGTGGGGGAGGGGAGCCAGTGGGCAGCGACCCTAGGTGCAGGGGGAGGAGCAGGCTGGCTGGCGGCTGGCGGCTTTGGGCAGGATTAGCCTGTCAAGATGGCACCAAGGGGAATCGGATAATTGTTCTTAGATCGATAAGTCATTTCTACAGAATGGCTTGGCAGGGTGATTTGGAGAACTGTAATGAACTCTGAGGAGAAGAAAGAAACAATATTATCAGCACTGAAGCCACCCTGAGGGGGATGGAATAAGGGAAGGCAGTCAGCTGCTCTAGAGGGAGAAGCTTAAGTGGTTTCTCATGTTCTTCCTCTCGCCTCTCCTCCCATAGGGTGGGGACTGGGAGGCCCTGTGTGGTGTATGGACCTAGGGTTATGTCCCTAGAGCCAGTCAGGCCCATGAGCATGGGCTACCCCCCAAGAATATTCCTCTGACCCTTTGGTGGGGCTGGAGGAAGTAGGGGTAGGGTACAGCACCAGCTATTCAGTAGGTCTGTACCTCTGGGGTCCTCGGAGTCCATGATCAGTATGTTCCCCACAGCCCAGTTTGAAGGATCTGAGAAGAGCTGCCTGTCACCTGTCCGGGAGGAGAAGGGGCGGCTACCTCCCAGACACTCTGCAGGGAACCCCAAGTCAGCAAAGCCCCTAAGCCTGGAGCCCAGCAGCCCTCTGGGGGAGTGGACAGATCCAGCACTGCCTCTGGAAAACCAGGTGTGAGTGTCTGTGTCCAGCTGGGGACTCCCTTCCTCTCCTTCCCTCTTGGCACTGGCTTCCCTGCAAGGGACACCCAGAATGGGTGGGCCCAGACAGTGAGGGACCCAGCAGAGATGCTCCTCCTCTCTCTCATCCTCAGCTGGTATCACGGGGCCATCAGCCGAACAGACGCCGAGAACCTGCTTCGGCTGTGCAAAGAGGCCAGCTACCTGGTGCGCAACAGCGAAACCAGCAAGAATGACTTCTCCCTCTCTCTCAAGTGAGTGCAGAGGCTGTGGGTAGGGGCACAACTGCAGAATAGGAGTTCCCTCCAATATTGCCCTCATACCCAGCCAAGCTGATCTGTCCCCAACCTGGGTGAACACTCCCCAGGCACTAGATCCTGTGATATCTGAGACTTAGCCCTATTCTCAAGGAGTTCGGAGTCCACTGGGGGATCTGGGGTCCCTTTAGCCTCTCTAGGTCTCAGTTTCCTTGCTAATAAAATGGGAAAATAGTAACATAGGAAAGGATTAAATGAAATAATACACAGGAAGCACTTAACATGGTGCTGAGTGCTCAATGAATTACCACAATAATCATTGTGCATGGAAGTCTAAGACATTCTGGAAGCACAGGCAAGGAGATAGGAGCTTTGCTGAGGGAGTCTACTGGGTGAGACGCAGGGGTGGGTCCTGAGAGGGGGCAAGACAGCAGATACAAGCTATTCCTGTTTACTCCGGGGAAGTGTGGACAGATGGGGTGGAGGGGTATCTGAGCTCTAAAAGTATACTGGGAGAAGTGGGGGAGGCAGGACCATCCCTTACCATCAGCTTTGCTTGTGGGAAGCATCAGCTTCCTTGGGCTGGTAGATGGCCAGCCCTCGCCATGGCAACCAGGAGTTCTGGCTGATAGAGCTTGCACTCTGCCCCACATAGCAGCCGGTTGGGGTGGTATGTCCATTTACCCACCCACCTCACTATTGAGGCATCTGTACCACATCCTACCACATTCTCTTAGGAGCATTCAAATACCCCTCACTTCAAACAAATCAAATCTATGGAACTATAGGACTATCATACCAGATACATTTGGGGGATAATTATTCAACTTCACTAGAAGATAACAGAAAAAGTGCCAGACTGTAGTCCGATAACCTGAGTTCTAATTTTGGGTTTTTAATACTAGGCAAATCACTTAATCTCACCGGGCCTCCATTTTTCCCTTTACAAAGTAAGTTGATAGATATTGCTTAGATTTCTTCCGGCTGTCACACTCTAGGAGTCTGTGAATTATAAAATCAAAGTGCATTTCAGAAAAAATGCATTTGTCAAAAAATTAATTTATATAACTTCAAGAACAGGTATTGTTTTAAAAAATTATAGTTAAAATTCATGGAGCATACCAAGCAGTAGATATACCGTCTCCAAACCATCCTGCATGACAGATCTCTTTTTTATAGACAAAAATAAATTCAAAGAGGTTTGTGACTTAATCAAGGCCACCAACTAATAAAGCTCCAAAGTCAGGATTTGAACCCAGCTCAGTCTGACTTCACAAACCAAGCTATTTATTCCATTGCAGGGCTTCACCCCTCATTGAGTGTAATATAGCCAAGGCCAGGGTAGATGCTAGGGTTCTGGATCCTGGGACTGAGTACAGCCCAGCAGGCCCCTGCCTTAGCCTGAGGATTAAAAAGGGGAGGCAGGCCTGGATGTCGGTTCCTGCCCTGGCAGATCTAGCCAGCCAGCATCTGTCTGCCAGAGCCTCGTTTGCATATAAATGGTTTCTCTGAAATACAATTATGGTTTCTCTTTTCTCCCTAATGGAAGGGCTTTCACTGGTAATTAAACAACTTCCTCAAAAAGCCTTGCTGGCCTGGCCCTGTGGGCCAGCTGGTCCCACCCCAGCCTGAGGGTCTGAGGCTCTGGCTAGGGTTTTGCTGTGTCCTAATGGGCTCTTGAGACGTTGTCCCACAAGGTTGGAAAGCAGAGCCATCCTTTTCTCCCAGGAGGTCAGTTACACAGATGGTAGCTGGGCTCTCTGGCCACTTGTTGCCTTTCTTGGCCAGGAAAAAATATAACAAACAGCTTTCAGAAGAGGCCATCCCCCAAGTGGACAGTGGGGGGAGGGTCATCCCCAAACTGGCAAAAGGTGAGAGAAGGACCCATGCTGCTGCCCACAGCCTTGGGCCTGGGCCTTGGCATAGGGATAGGGGGAGGGTACCTACTAGGTTCCTGCCCTCTGCACTGCACATGGGGGCTCTATGTTTACCTGGGGCCCTTGGCTCCTTATCCCCAAAGCCTATGTGGTCACTGTAAGACCCACAATTATCTCAGACGTCCAGATGGCCCCACACCCTAATACACCCAGCCATGGGGTCCCCAGGCCTTTTCCCAGCAGGCTGTTGGGGCTCCAGACTAAGGCTTCAGAACACCATGCCCTGATGAAAGGCAGAGGGCTAAAGTTCAGGGCCTGGCTTTTCCTTCCATTTCTCTCCTCCTCTTAGCCTTTTTACTCTTGGCTTTCTCACTTGTGGGCCTAGTGAAATGAGGCCAGGCAGAGCCTTCTTTGTACACAGGCAGGTGATGAGGTTTGCAAGCCTCACTTCTCAAGGGTGAGCAGCCCCCCCACCACCATCACCAGGCATGCTTCTCATACCAACCTCTGAGACCTGGCATTGTCCCTGGAGTCTGGCCAGCAACAGGCTCAGGCTTCAGGAACCCACCAAACATCCCTTATCCCTTGCCTGTGGGTAAGTCTCAGAGGGGCCAAGGAGACCAAACTGGTGGTAATTAGGACAGAGTTCTTGCTGGGGACCTCATCCCCATCCCTTCTCTCCAAGCCGATGGTTCCTGCACATTGAAGAGCTAACCAAAGCTCTGAACAGCGAGGTCCTTGTCTTGAGAGCAGCCAGGCACTAATGCTGATATCCTGGGTGTGGCAGGGAGTTGCAAGGCAGTAGAGCATGAGCATATCCTCTCTCGGGAACGGAATGATGTCATTCTAGGCTAAAGGGCCAGGTAGATGGAGGGTGGTGGTGGTGGTGCTGGCCTCAGGCCCAGATAGCAAGAAGGTGAAAGGATGTCCTCAGGAGGAGGTAGGTAAGCATTCCCAGATTTGGGGAGCATTGCCACATTGGCTTGTCTCTTCCCCTAGTCTTTGCAAGGGAGAGCCCTAACCAAAACTAGCTTGGTTGTCACATCTGTCATCCCATCCTTCTGCCCAGGGCTCCACATAAGCCACCAGCAGCCCCTCACAAGTGTCCTTCTCCTGGCTATATAGGCTGGAAGGTAGGGGTGCCTGGACCCCAGGGTTGGGGGCTACTGTTCACTCCAGTTTCCATCCGCACACACCCTGTACACTCAGTGTACACACATTCTTGGCACACCCAGTGCTCTTACCACAAAGTCAATGCCTAATGCTATCTACTCATACCACCACCACCACCCTGCAGCCTGGACTCACCTCCACTTCCCTATTTTCAGCTGGCTTGGAACTACCACCCTTGCTGTCCCGGTGGGGAGGGTTACTGGATGAGTGAGTTGGGGACTGAGGAGAGCCCGAACTCACTAGGGTCTCCTCTCCTCTTCCCAGGAGCAGTCAAGGCTTCATGCACATGAAGCTGTCCCGGACCAAGGAACACAAATATGTGCTGGGCCAGAACAGCCCGCCCTTCAGCAGCGTCCCTGAAATCGTGCACCACTATGCCAGTCGCAAACTGCCAATTAAGGGGGCGGAACACATGTCCCTGCTCTACCCCGTGGCCATCCGGACTCTTTAGACGTGAAGCCAGGGCATTGATAGACTTGAACCCAGCGCTGTGCCAGTCACCTGGCTGAGGGCTGGGGCTCTTCGCACCGACTCGATCGATCCATCACTCGAACCTTTCTTCTCCTTTCCCTGAGATCGAATAGAAGCTGGAGGTTCCTTAATTTATTTCTCAAGGGGAAGGGCTGCTGGGGCCTTAGAGTTACCCGGAGAGAAAGCAGAGCTTCTGGAGGGGCTCCAGAGCCGGGGTGTCCAGGGGACTTTAGGATTGACAGCTCCATCTTCTTACCGACTCGAAGGCAGAGGCAACGACCTCATCCTCGCCCTCCACCCCCAAACCACCGGAGGGCTCCACCCAGAGTCTGGCAGTCCCCTGGGATGGAGACAGTCCTAGTGGATGGGGAAGGGCTCGGCCCGAGGGAACCGCAGTCCCCGGGCCGCCCGGCTCCGGGCCAGAGGCAATAAATAAACCCAGTTCTGCCGGGCACTGCCGCGTCCGCACCTCCGGCGCCGCCCCCAGGACGACGGGGAGGGAGCGGCGAAACGAGCACAGATTCTGATAATAAATCAGCTCTGGAGCAGACATAGGCCGCCTGTAAAAAGCACTTTCGAAGCATCAAGTTCTTTGACAAGACGTCAAAACATCCCCTGCCGCTCCCACCCGGGCTAGGGACACCGAGGCCCGCCGGCGCTGTGGCACCCTTCCCCGCCGCGCCGCTGAGCGCCGCTCCCCTACAACTCGTCCAATTTCCTGTCAACAGCCATTTGTCTAGGAGGAGGGGGACGCGGAGAGACAAAGAGGCAGCGCGCCAGGCGGGAGGGAGCGGGCCGGCAGTGCCACGCGGAAGCCGCGCGCCCGCGGAGGCGGGAAGGCTGGCGGGGCGGACCGCGGAGTCCTCCTCGCTTCCTCCGCCGTCCCTGACTGATGCATCCGTTTCCCGGAGATCTGCGGCGCGGGCGGCCGTGCGCGCCCCCTGGGGGACGTGCCTTTAACCGCCCGCCCGGCGCGCGAAGCCACACCCGCCTGCGGCCTGGCTACGCCCCTGCTGGTGCCCACAGCGGGAACTCGCAGGGCCTGGGGCCCAGCCCCGGAATGTTCGCTGGGCCGCTCCGGCTCGCCTTCCTGCTCCCACGCCCTCGGGGGACAGTCTGAGGGCCTCTTCTAGGACCTAAAGGTGCAACCTCCCAAGTGTGCTGTGAATGGCAAACTTGGGTGTTACTAATCCACTGGCTATTTTCTTGAAATTGAGAGTATGTGATCTGATAAATGTAGGCATACTGAGAAGACAATAGAAAGACTCACTTGAAATTGGGCACTGTTTCAGAAATTCTCTCCCAGAGGGTTGTCTTGTGGTTCTTGTTGGTTTTGTTTGTTTGGGGGTTGGGGGAGACAGACTCTGCCGCTCCAGGTCGAGTGCTATGCCATCATAGCTTGCGGCCACTTCAAACGCTTGGGCTCTAGCAATCCTCTTGCTTCAGCTTCTGGAGTACCTGGGACTACAGAAGTGTACCACTAGGCCTGGCTAGTTTTTCTATTTTGTTTTTTAGTGTGTGTGTGTGTGGGGGGGGGAGGTGTTGCTCTTGCTTGGACTGGTTTGGAACTCCTGAGCTCAAGCAATCCACCCACCTCAGTCTCCCAGGGTGTTAGGATTACATGTGTGAGCCACTGGGCCAGCCTAGGTTACCTTATGTTTAAGTAGACTTGGAGAGCATCCAGCCGTTTTGCAGATGAGGAAACAGGCTGTAAGAGGTTAGGTGATGTTCTCATCTGGTCTCCTCACTGCCTGGAAGATCTATGTAGGCACAAGTGCCTCACTGTCCCATTTCTCAGAAAAGGTCTGTTAGTCCCTGTGGTCCTGGAGCAAGCCAGGTTGCTGTGGCTTCCTACAGGCTCCACCTGTGCCCACCCCCTACTCTAGTCTGCCCAGCCCACCTTTGCCGTAGCCCCGCTCCTCCAGAGGACCCCAGCCTTTACTCTGCCCCTTCAGATCAGGGTTCAGAGCCCTCATACTATGATGCCCTCTACCAGGAAGGACACCCCTGAACCAGGGAAAGGTTCTCCAGCTGGGGCACTTAGCCTTGGGCTGGTTCCTTAGTGAATACTGGCAAGCTCAGAGAGGTGTCTGATGAGCTGGGTGTGTGGTTTCCTCTGCTGGCTCTCCACCTTGTCCTGGGGCAGAATAAAGAAACCTTGAAGGCAGAAAAGTGATTTATTTGTAAAGGACTACTAGAGTAGAGGGCTGAGGAGGGCTGCACAGATAGGTACCAGGCCAAGGTCTGACTACAGTACAGACTTTCCAGCCTACTCTAAAAATGTAGGAGAAATCAATTGTGCTGTTAGCCTGAGGTGCTGAGGGTGGTTCTGCAAATTGCTTGTCCTAGGTCCAGCCTCTACCTCCTGAAGGCATTTGCCAGGAAAGTGGAAGGCCAGAAGAAGAGGAGGTCTGGGGATACATAGCTGCCTACAAATGTGTATACACACACACACACACACACACACACACACACACACACAGGTTGTCAGCTTGTCTTTTATAGATTGGAAGAAGAGGCTGTGCTTTGCCTCAAACCAAATAGCTCCCTCACTTCCCAACCTCTACTCCTTAAGGAGTATCCCCCATTTCTCCAGACTGAGACATTCTGGACCTGGGGGTTCCTGAGCCCACGCATGGTGACTGAACATGGTCACCTGGACCAAGTTTGGAAGGTGGGAAGAAAGGGAGGCTGATACAGCCAGAAACAGAAAGTACAGAGGTGAGGTGTGGGCCCAAACCTTTCTGGGCAGTGGACCTAGAAGTTCTCATAATGGTGGGAGAAATGAGTCCGGTCCTGTCTGTTGATGACCTGACAGGCCTTTTCCACATTCTTGGTCATGCCAGGGGGGCCACAGCTAAACACCCCAATCTTCCGAACCTGTTGAGGGAGGAAGACAGGAAGGCTGGCTTGTTCAGAGGCAGAGCTAGCTCAGAGTTTATGTTAAAGACCAACAGGAGCCTGTGGTGAGGGTTCATTTAGTCCCCCTGAGGAAGGTTTACATGCTTGGTGAGGGCTGGCTCAGTGTTTACTAGCTCAGTTTTGTTAAGTCCTACTCAGCATCTTCTAGTAGGGGAAGGGTTAATCAGTGTTTAAGATGCAGGACAGCCCAGTCTTTATGAGGGTAGAGTCTAGCCCAGTGTTCTGGTGAGGTTCCCCTCAATGTCTTGGGGAAAGCTGGTATTAATGGTGAGGATAGTCCTGACTTTATGACAAGGACTAGCTCAATTATTGAGCTCTTCCTTCTGGACAGTGCATCATGGCTCCAGAGGTGACAAGTCCCTATTGCCTGCCTCCTCCCTTAGCACCTTTGGGTGACCCCCACCTATCCTTCTTCATTCGGTCACCTCACCAATCTGCCACAGGATGGGTTTTCATCAGCAACCAATTCTTTCCCTGAGGTATGTTTGGAAGCTTTACTCAGATCTTAAATGATAATGGTGAACAGAATGTGGGGATTTGAGGTGGGACTGACCTGTGGGTGGACCTCCTGCAGGGAGTTGAAGAAGGGCTCAAAGGGGGGTCGACCAAAGTGGGTGACAGAGCGCAGACCCGTGAACAGACTCCGGTTCAGCACCTTCTGGAAGTGCCGCTCACAGATGTA
>CAUYPK010017217.1:0-16505 GCA_963574355.1 Loris lydekkerianus
AGTTTTGCAAATGCTGATGCAAATTGTCTCCCATTTCTTCAATCCTTCGTGTAATTGAGAGTCCTTAAAGACTCACTGTACGAAATAAATCTGCCTTCTCTGGACGCATCTCTTTGGCAACAGAAAGAAGGTATTCTTTAACAAATTCTCCCTCCACGAATGGTCTGCCAGTGCACACTATTAGCTTGGCAACTTGAAAACTTGCTCGCAATGATGAAGTATTTACCTGTTTCTGCTTCACAAAAGTATTTTGCTGAGTTGTCAATGTATATTTCAGTTTTAATATTTTATCTTTTCTCACTTCTCCAAACAAACAATCATATTTATCTTTATGTTGAGTTTGATAGTGTTGACACAAATTGTATTCTTTGAACACAGACACTACATTCTGGCATATCAAAACACACAGCTCTTTCCTTGTACTGCATGAAAAAGTAATCATAAGTCCACTGTTCTTTGAATATCCTATACTTTGAGTCAATTTTTCTCTTTCTTGATATCATTGTTTCCTAGGGATTCCAAATTGCTATTAGTAAAATACCAATAGATATATATACAGCGCTCCAAAAACAATATATCAGCAGTAACTTTGCCCACACAGAAACATATAGACTGCACTGCCCATCAATGCAGTCTGATGAGTGTCCATCAATGCAGCCTTGCCAGTCCACATCATTTCAGCCTCGCCACTGCCCATATGGTGGAATTCCGCTTTTACTTCAGGCTCACACTGGTGTGGTGTGGGAACTGGCACAATTACAGAGCAGGTTCCTCCACCACCTTTCCAGTTCACACTACCCTGTGCGAACTGCACTGCGATCTGTGAACTTGCACAGGAATCTGATAGCCTGGGTCTTCTCACTGCAGGAAAAAAGAAGGCACGTATGCCTTTTTCTTCCAAATCTAATCTTCCACAAACATATGGCTGAACTCTTACTGCTCAGAGATTGCAACAGTGTGAACCGGGCTTACACAGCACACAACATATAACATCATACACAACTGAATAGCAATCAGAATATAAATGCATTTACTGTCAATTAAATTGGGTTTTCTACTCCTTGGCTGTTTGCAGAGCCAGATTAAGTTCCCATGGGGCCCTAGGCAAATTACCAGTTTGGGGCCCCCATATGATAACACTGAGTACTGACCATTTGCGATAACACTGACTGCTGACAATTTGCATTACCGTAAAACCCAAACTTGGCACAAATTTTGTGCCGAAAAAACTCGGCCTATACTCGAGTATATAGGTAATACTGAGCACTAACAATTAGCATTAACACTGAACATTTAGAGTTATTACCACTGAGCACTGACTATTTGCATTACCTCTGAGCTCTATTTGCGTTATCACTGTGATGCAACCCCCCTAGAAACAACCCCCAACTAGCTAACCAACTTGTAAAAAAAAGGCTCTCCTAACTTCAAAAAAAAAGGGCTTTCTAACTTCAAAAAAAAAAAAGGTGCCTCCTGTCTGCAAAAAAAAACCTCTCCTAACTTCAGGAAAAAAAGGTCCCCCTTAACTGCAAAAAAAAGGGCCCTACTAATTGCAAAAAAAAAAAATTCTAACTTGTTCTTACCTTGGTCCTTAGGCAGTATTAGGCTCTGCACAGGCAACCTGGTGACTCCTCTGATTACACCAGAGATTGAGAGGAGGAATTGAGAGACAGAAGGAGAGGAGTCGGAGAGTGTGGGGCACATCTACACATGCGCACTACAGGCCGGGACAAGTGGGCTGCTAAGCAGGACAGCAAAAATACCCCGTGGGGAGAGTTAGAGAGAAGGAGGGGCAGGGAGAGACAGAGAGAAGTAGTGGAGTCTCTGAGAGTTGGCACACATTCCACACATGCACACTGCGGCCAGGACAGGAAGGGCTGCAAAAATACCTGGCAGGATGGATAAATGCCCTTGGCAGGCCGCAGTTTGAGGACCCCTGGCTTAGGCAATTCTCTTGCCTCAACCTCCCAAGTAGCTGGGACTTCAGGCACCCGCCACAACACCTGGCTATTTTTTTATTGCAGTTTGGCCAGGGCCGGGTTTGAACCCACCACCCTCGGTATATGGGGCCTGCGCCCTACTCACTGAGCCACAGGCGCCGCCCAATTAAAAATTTTTTTTTGTAGAGGCAGAGTCTTACTGTGTCACACAGGGTGATCTCAGAACTCCTGGCCTCAAGCAATCCTCCTGCTTAGTCTCTGACTAACGGGCTGGGATTACAGGTGTGAACTGCTGTGCCCAGCCCATGTTTGGAGTTTATTCTTTTTTCTTTTTTTTGAGACAGAATTTCACTTGGTCACCCTTGGTAGAGTGCTGTGGCGTTTTAGTTCACAGTAAGCTAGAAGTCTTGGGTTCAAGTGATCTTCTTGCCTCAGTCTCCCAAGTAGCTGGCACTACAGGCGTCTGCCACAACGCCCGGCTGTTTTTTACAGATGGGGGTGTCTCGCTCTGGTTGAGGCTGTTCTTGAACCTGTGAGCTCAGGCAATCCACCTGCCTTGGCCTCTTAGGTGTTGGGATTACAGGTGTGAGCCACCGTTTCGGCAGGAGTTTATTCCTTTGAAAGTTAAGAATAAGCCATTCAGATAATTGGCTACAGATAGTAGTTCCAGAAAGGCAAAATTAAGATTTATCACTACCATATTAGATTCTTGCATATCAATTAAACACTTTCTCTCCCTAGGCAAAATGACCTTGTCCCAATTTTTAATGTTAGCTTGATCATATTTGGTGAAACTTTGAAGAAAATGATTGGTAGAACCAATAATTGTGAAGGTCCTTTTTTTTAATGGTCATTAGTTTCATAGGCTACATTAACTGATTTTGAAAATATATTCTTTTTATACTCTGATTTGTTTTATTTCTACGAAGTGCTGACATTTACATGAGATGCGTATATATTCTGTTTGTCTGGCAGGACATTTGCAGTAACATAATTATATAGTTCATCACTTGGATTTGTTAACCATCTTAGCAGAATGCCCTCAAAGCATTAAATAATCTAACTTTAATTTTGCTTTAATTATGAAGGTACTAGCAATTTTTAATGATGCAGTATGAAATGGATGTTAAACCTAATTCTGGCTTCTTTGGTGACTTTATTTTTTCTCTGCATTTATCATAGAAGTAAGAATAAAAATAGTGTAGTAAACAAACACTTACTGGAATAAATTCTGTTTAACTCTAGGCATGCTGGTTGCCTTTGGTAAGAATAGGAAGTAGCAGTAAAAGGCATAGAGACCTGAATTTGAATTGAATTCCACTTCTCATCTTTATCAGCTATATCTGGACAAAATACTTCTCTGAACCTAGAGAAGCGAGACCTCTTCTCTTAAAATAGCTGGGTGCAGTGGTGTGCACCTGTAGTCCCAGCTGTTTTGTAGTACAGTGCCTAGGATTTAACATTCTTTTTTTTTTTTTTTTTTAGAGACAGAGTCTTTGTTGCCCTTGGTAGAGTGCTGTGGCATCATAGTTCACAGCAACCTCAACCTCTTGGGCTTAACGCTATTCTCTTGCTTCAGCCTCCCAAGTAGCTGAGATTATAGGGGCCTGCCACAATGCCTGGCTATTTTTAGAGACGAGGTCTCGCTATGGCTTTGGCTGGTCTCGAACCTGTGAGCTCAGGCAGTCCACCTGCCTCGGCCTCTCTCCTGGCCTTGTTTAACATTCTTGTAATTGACAATAAATAAATACAGAAATAATGGGATTATTTATAAATAAGATCACATGATATGATTTTCAGCCATTTATGCCGAAAGAATAGTTTTTCACCCCCTCTAGTAATTAGAAAAGGATATTGATATATCTTCATGTATTTAAATAATATAAGTTCTTGCTGTTCCTACAAAAGGAGGATAACAGAATGTTTAGTTTTGATAAAGCATATAAAATATTTATAGGACAGGGCCTGGCACAAAGTAAGTCTCAGTGATATTGGTTGTTGTTATTGTTAGTAATACAGGTATGTCCTAGAGCAGAAGATACTGTAGATCAGACTTGTTTTTTTCTCCCTTAACGATTAATTCCAAATTAGATTAACTCTCATATTTCCTCTCTTCTCTCCCGCTCTTGTCTGCTCCTCTCCTCCTTTCTTCTTTCTCTTCTCACTCTGTTTCCCTGGGTAGAGTGTGGTGATGTCATTATAGCTCACAGCAGCCTCAAACTTCTGTGCTCAAGTGATCCTCTTGCCTCAGCCTCCCAACTAGGTGGCACTACAGGCAACAACCATCACTCCTGGCTAGTTTTTCTATTTTTAGTAGAGATGGGGGTCTCACTCGTGCTCAGGCTGATCTTAAGCTCCTGACCTCAAGTGATCCACACACCTTGGCCTCCCAGAGTGTTAGGATTATAGGCAAGAGCCACTGTACCCAGCCTCCACTTCCTTCTCTTATTGTTCAAGTTACTGCTGCCTTTGCCTGGATTTTTCTCACTGGTATCTCCTTTCCATAATGGTTGTTGGCAGCAACTCTTCTGCTTATATTGTTTTGGATCTCTGTTGGTGAAATGGAGTCATCAGTATCTAGGCTTACAGGTGCAAAAAATTGTCTAGGAGAACAAAAGTAGGTGTGGAGATGAAATTTCCTACCTTTATCAGGAAATAATCTAACAAAGGCTGTTTTAGTCTCAAGGTATAGAGATCTACGCTAGTTAGCAGAAGTTCAGGGCATTTAATGAAAAAAATACCAGGGACTCACTGAAACCCCAAGCAAGAAATATGTGGGCCTCATGGACACCAGGAGGCTTCTGTTTCCTAAGGCACAGAAGTCTCTGGTCTCTCTGCTCTTACAGCACATTCTTTCTCTTCTTCATGTTGACCGATGCCTTCTGCTTATTTACTAGATTTATAATACATATACTTGACCCAGAATGACAGGTACAACTGCTGAGCCTTTGAGAAATTTCAGTTTATCTTTCTGTAGCTATCTGGCTCAGGATGAATTGGCAGTATATCATTTTTGCCAGGTTCTAAGCGTTTGGTCATTTTACGGGAATGTTCTCAGTACCATAGTATCATTGCGGCCAGAGGTGGTAGGGAGCCATTAAGTGGCCCTTTTTGGTCAGATGCCTGGAAAAATGTTACAGAAAATGTTGAAAAATTTTAGTTGATTTGTTAAATTTTAGTTTTCTGAGTGTAGTATCTATAGCTCTGAGTTAATTTGTTTTAAAATAGAAATTGCCAGAGTGATTTAGTGAGTACTAAGCTCAGAGATACTCTGTATCTGAGTTTGATTCCTCTGTACAAGCAACAGAGAACTGGTCAAACTGGCTTAAGTAAAGGGACATTGACGATTTGCTGTAAAGACACACTGAGCAATTAAAGGACAGTAATCCAGCAACTAGAACGCAAGCAAAGCAAGGCCAAGAATTGAACAGGAATGCTGTCAAATTCTGCTTCATTTTTGTATGAGATTGCATGGTCTGCCATGGTGCTTGCTTTATTCTGCTATTTTGAGGTTTAGTGTTCAATAATATGTTTGAAAAACTGATAAAATTGTAATCAATATGTCCATTTGGATCATTAACTTCTTGCTATTTGGAATTCCTTTGTGGTTTTAAGAGAGTTTTGCTTTATTTTCCTTAACTGCTGTATAGGCTGGCAGAAAGAAAGGCAGCAATCTAAATGAAGAGCTAGGAGAATCAGGAGACCATATTGATGTAATAGTATGTCAGGGGATGAAGGGATTTTTAGAAGATGACATTACTGATTTTTGTCTTCTAAGTATAACTAAAGAAGCTGGGCATGGTGGCTCAATGCCCATAATCCTAGCACTCTCGGAGGCTGAGGTGGTGTGATTGCTTGAGCTCAGTAGTTTGAGACAGACCAAAGTAACAGCAAGATTCCATCTCTACTAAAAAAAAAGAAAAAAGAAAAAAATTAGCTGAGCATTGTGGTGGGCCCCTGTGAGGCTGAGGCAAGAGGATCTCTTGAGTCTAAGTGTTTGTGGTTGCTGTGAGCTATAATGCCACTGGCATTCTACCAGGGCAACAAAGTGAGACTTTATCTCAAAGTTAATTAATTAATTAAAACTAAAGAGATCATGGGCTTGAGCGAGTGATTTTTTTTTTTTAAAGACAGAAAGGGAAGGGAAGGTAGTAGGGGAAGTTTCGATGAATGAGAATGGAAGTTTCTCCAAATTTACTGTTTGGCTGGGAATTGAGATGAACAAATGGATATAGGATGGGCATGTAATCCTAGCACTTTGGGGGACTGACTGAGGCAGGAAGATCACTTGGAGGCCAGAAGTTCGAGACCAGCCTGGGGAACATAGAGAGATGTGGTGTCTAAAAAAATAAGTGGAGCGTGGGGGCACATGCCTGTAATTCTAGCTATTGGAGGCAGGAGGACTCTTTGAGCTCAGGAGTTCCAGGCTGCAATGAGCTATGATCAAGCCACTGCACTCTAGTTTGGTTGACAGATCCTATCTCTCACCCCCCTCCCCCAAAAGTGTAGATGGAAATGCTATTATTTATTTATTTATTTATTTATTTATTTATTTTTTGAGACAGAGTCTCACTTTCTTGCCCCCAGTAGAGTGCTGTAGAGTCATAGCTCACAGCAACCTTAAAACTCTTGGGCTCAAGTGATCCTCTTGCCTCAGCCTCCCAAGTAGTTGGGACTATAGGCGCCCATCACAACACCCGGCTATTTTTTTGGGGGTGGTGGTGGTGTTGCAATTGTCATTGTTTAGCAGGCCCTGGTGGGGCTTAAACCCACCAGTCTCAGTGTAAGTGGCCGGCACCCTACTCACTGAGCTATGGGCGCCGAGCCAATTTTTCTATTTTTTATAGAGATGGGGTCTCACTTTTGCTCAGGCTTATCTCGAACTCCTGGTCTCAAGTGGTCCTCCCTCCTTGACATCCCAGAGTGCTGGGACTACAGGTATGAGCCACCACACCTGGCCAAAATTATGATTCTAGTTAGGACAAGTTCTCTGTTTAGAAGAATGTAGGTGTAGAGACTCAAATGAGAAAGTTCTGGGATCTGGAAATGAAAGGAAACGTCAGAAGTCCTGTCATGTATATGGATGATGTTCTTGGATGGGATGAGGAGAAGAATATGGAGTGAGGTTATGCACTAAAATTGTCAACTTGTTCTTTGGTAAAAGGAGAGGGAGATGCCCTTATGAGGAGGGGCAGCAACACAGAAAGCCCTAGATGGGGCAAGTAGCCCAAAGAGGAAAGTAGGAAATAGTTTTGTGAAACTCAAGAATACAGAAAAGGTTGAAGGGAGGAAGGGAGTGTTAGAGATGATACAGCATAAGCAAGCAGAAATTAGTAAGTAGTATTAGAAATTAATAGTAACCCCACCACTCAAATTGATTTCTAGAAAAAAAAAAGAGGTATAGAGTGCAAGAACTTGAAGAAAGGATTATTTCTTTTTTTTTGAAGACAGAGTTTTATTTCATTGCTCTGGGTAGAGTGCCATGATGTCATAGCTCACAGGAACCTCAAACTCCTGGGCTGAAGCGATCCTCTTGCCTCAGTTGTTCTATTTTTAGTAGAGACGGGGGTCTCTTTCTTGCTGGGGCTGGTCTCGAACTCCTGAGCTCAAGCAATCCACTCGCCTCCGCCTCCCAGAGTGCTAGGATTACAGGTGTGAGCCCCTGCCCCCACCCTCCATTATTCTGTCTTGATAGAAGCATTTATTCTGATTATACTTGACAGCCAGCTTTTCTTGATGATGGAAGGCTTGTTACCAGCTTAAAATATTTCTTACAGTCATTTCTTCATTCTTTGATTTTTTTTCTTGATTTCTGAGCATCTTTTTCTGATTATTCGTTTTGTTTTCTAGGAATAGTGTTTTTCTTTCTTTTTTTTTTTTTTTTTTGAGACAGAGTCTCACTTTGTCGCCCATGGTAGAGTGCTATGGTGTCACAGCTCACAGCAACCTCTTGGGTTTTAAGTGATTTTCTTGCCTCAGCCTCCCTAGTAGCTGGGACTACAGGCGACCACCACGCCTGGCTATTTTTAGAGACTGCCTCTGGCTCAGGCTGGTCTAGAACTCGTGAGCTCATGCAATCCACCAGCCTCGGCCTCTCAGAGTGCTGGGATTACAGGCGTGAAACACCTTGCCTGGCCTACCTAGGAATAGTTTTTGTTTGGAGAGTAAGCTTGGTGTCAATTACCATATGAGATAACAGTTCATATTATGCACAAATAAGTTCCTGAATAGTTAAAACCACTTTTATGAGAATGACTTGGGTTTATCTGATTTAGTCAACTGTGTGTAGATAGTTTAAAATGGATTTTCTGGTCTAGCAGGGAAAACTTCATTAAGGGAGACTTCTTTCTCACAATTGATTATATGAGATAAGAGGGTTAGGTAGGAGGTGGTGCACAGAGACAGAGGAAGAGAGTGGTTCCTGTGTGAGTGAAGCAGAGGGAGACAGCCTGAGAGGGAGTGCTAGAGGGGGTGAAGAGAGTGAAACAGAAGGAGAGGAGAGCTGAGAGAGAGAGAGTGGGGGGGGGTGGTGGTAGGAAGATTAATGTAGAAAAGAATTGAAAAAGCTAGAAGGGCAGGGTGGACAAGTTTTGAAGGTAGGGGAGGAGACTGTGGAAGGAAAAGACAAAAAGACCGATAGAGCACACTCATCAAAGTCTACAGCAGAAACAGAAGGCAGTTTTAGCTATTTCCTTAATAGAATCTTGGAGTGGGAACTTCTGTGGCTGCTTTGAGGCACCTTGCAGATACAGAAAGAGCCTCAGACTTTAAATTGGAAGACCTGGCTTATGATCCCAGCAATGCTATTTTAGTGCTCCAAGCCTCAGTTGCCTTTTGTGCTCTTCCCCACATGAAATGGTTATTTGTAGATTTTTAGATTTCCAGTTAAATGTATTAATAGATTCCACAGAATGGCTAGATTCAGAGCTTTGTGTATTTGATTTATGTGCTTTGTTAGGTGTTGATGCTGGCGCGAAGATTCAAAATAATTTCATGTAAGTTTTGTAGAATTTCCAGCTAACATTTTGTCCTCGCTCCTCTCCTTTATTTTTATTAAATACTATGTACAGTTTTTAGGAACTTATTCAAGTGTGATTACCCAAGTATTATAAACACCTTGTAAGGTGATCAGATTTCTTATTTCAAGGCCCTTTGAAACTGTTATGGCACAGTAATAAACCTTGTCTCTCTTTATGCTATTGTAACTGAATTTTAGCTTCATGTTGAATTTTATAAATTTCCTTTTTTTTAGTGAGCATTTCAAGACTGTTACATTTTAGGGACATCGTGTCATTTATAGCATAGTTTCAGCTGTAAATTTTAAAAGTATTAATTTAAGGCTCGGTGCTGTAGCTCAACAGCTAGGTCACCAGCCACATACACCGGGGCTGGTGGGTTCGAACCCGGCCTGACCTGCCAAATAACAAGGACAACTACAACAAAAAAATAGCCAGGCGTTGTGGCAGGGGCCTGTAGTCCCATCTACTTGGGAGGCTGACACAAGAGAATCGCTTAATCCCAAGAGTTTGAGGTTGCTGTGAGCTGTGATGCTACGGCACTCTACCAAGGGCGATATAGTAAGACTCTCTTTAAAAAAAAAAAAAGTATTGATTTTAAATAGTGCAGCTACTTTTATGTAGTATTGTTTTCAGGTACATTAAAATTATTAGGTGATATAGGTAGCAGGTTAATAAAACTCTTAAATTGGTTTTCTTAACTGTATTCTGGTTATGCTCTTTATATTCTTCCATCTCCTTGCTTGGTCCTGACCTAACCCTTTTTGAAATTACTCACTGCTAGAAATTGTACACCCAGGGGTGGGTTTGAGAGACTACTGCTTCAGGCAATAAGCAGTCTTCTTCAGGTAGGCAGAAGAGATGTCCTCGTTAATAAGCAAGAAAGTGCTTCTTTTGAACTCTGGGCTCAAGTAAACTTCTCACCTCAGCCTCCTGAGTAGCGGGGGCTATATACTCTTGCCTTCCTTGCCCAGGGTTAAGTAGGGACTCTAGTATCAGGCAGCAGAGATTGCTTGCTGTTCATCATTGAGAAGACCAGTAGACTAGTGGGCAAGAAAGGGGTTTCAATTATAACCATTTTGAACAGTCTGTTTCACATTTGGTCCTTGTAGTAATGAGTTTGGAGATGAGTTGAAGCCTAAAGAGATTGTTATGCTGTGGGTAGGAGTACATTTATTTAGTGATAAGTAAGGGTTGGAGGGAATTTTGTGATATGTGCTATTTTCCCCCCTGGTTTTGAGGTTTGGGGAGCCTCAGAGATCTTTCAATATGGAGAATTGTCGGGAGACTCCATTATGTGGTTTGCAGCATGATTCATTGAGGTTTGCTAAAGAAATAGTGGGTTGGATTAAATGGATTCCCTAATTTATACTTAATTATTCACAATTGGGGAGGAACACTGTGATCTTTTGACTCATTAGCCAAATTTAGGTCACATGATCATCTCTAAAACATCATGGCCCTTCAGCTTGTTGGTCTTTACTTACTACATTAAAATATATGTAAACTAGCTAACGTAATTCTCATGTGATGTAATTTGCTTTTTCTTTTTCTGGATTGTGTGTTTTTCTTTTTTTTCTTTTTTGAGATAGTCTCACTTGTCACCTTCAGTAGAGTACTATGGAGTCACAGCTCACAGCAACCTCAAACTCTTGGGCTTAAGTGATTCTCTTGCTTTAGCCTCCCAAGTAGCTGGGACTATTAGGTGCCCGCCACACGCCAGGCTATTTTTTGTTGCAGTTGTCATTGTTGTTTTAGCTGGCCCAGGCCGGTTTCGAATCTGCCAGCCTCAGTGTGTGTAGCTGACGCCATAACCACCGTGTTATAGGCGCTGAACCTTGAATTGTGTGTTTTTCATGTTTTGAAAATAAAAGGGAATGGGAGGGAGAAAGCAGGGCTCATTGGTGAATCCTGATGGTCAAAGGTAAGTGAATGTTTTAATTTCAGTCACTTAATTATTGGTGTTTTCTTTGTTAGTATCTGAAAGTAAACATAGAAAAACTTTTCTGTTGTTTGTAGTATGTGTGTAAAATTCACAGGGCTGACTTGAAGCTTTTCCCTTCTCTATTTTGAACAATAGGTGCGTTCTATGGATGAACTGAATCATGATTTCCAAGCACTTGCTCTGGAGGGAAGAGCGATGGGAGAGGTAAGTGAACTGATATTTCAGAAAAGTGGGTCTTTTTTCAAGGGAAGATTGGATTTGTCTTTCATCAAGTGTGTCTGAATCTAGTCTACAGAAGTATGTGCTTGCTCTTCTTGTTGCTATCTTTGTGATAGGAATGGTATGCTGGAGAATTTTCTCCAAACTGTATCATTATAAGAAGAATATTAACTATAGCCTAACATCTTAAAAACAAAACAAAGCAAAATATGTGCACAAGTGTTAGGTTAATTTTACATGCATCAAATGTTCTTACATTTGCCACATTTTTCAATGGGTAGGTTCTTTTGTGGTGGAAAAAGAGTCTTAGATTGCTACTAATCAGAATATGGCAATAACCTGTTTTTAGAGTAGTGCCTTTTTTGAGAAGATTGTCTAGAGCTCCATAATGGAGGGGAGATTGTTAGGTTTTTGGTGAAATAATTATGGAAGATAGAGATGTGAGCCATCATCCCAAAGAAAACATTCAGAAAGAAGAATTTTGCTTTGTTTGTAATGTCTAAAATTTATAAAAACAAACTATACTTTTGCTTCTTATATTCATAGTGTTGCCATAATTCTAAAAATAAATGGCACTATAGATAGCTAACGTATGGCCACCTCCTAGTGATTATAGTTGTTGACAATAAGCCTGTATTGATGCCAGAGGTAGAATATACAGTTTGAATTAATTGCTTAAAATGTCACAGGCTCATAAGTGGGGCATTTGCTCTTGGCTCTTACATTCTGGAGAGTAATATTAGATTTTCTTTAATGTTTTATTTTTGACATATCTTTTGTTTAACAGCTCTTACGTGTATTTTAATGTTTTAAAAGAGGGAGAATTGCTGGTATTCTAGATTTCTCATTTGTACCATTCATTAGATATTTTGGTTCTTTGATTTAGCACATATGTCATAGTATTTGATCTAGGCACTGTGCTAGGTTCCAAGGATTCAAAATTTAAGATAATCCCTCTTCTGAATTTATAACATATTGATTACCTTTGTGGTTAGGCACTGAATAGTTAAAATATTTGTGTTTTGGTCTTCAGATTCTTACTTCCTTTGTTATAAGATTTTGTTTCTAACTTTTCTGCATCATCTCGTGGTCACAGAGTCCATTGTCCTATAATTTGGGGTTCATGGATTTTTGGCCTGATTTTGTTGAGCTTTAGGAGGTGATTGGTGGATGTCCTTGTGTTTCCTGTACCTGCCTATTGTGGTTGAAAGAGTGGACATCAGTAAACCCTCAATGGTTATTGTATAAAGGCACGTGTTGCTTAATTTTTGGAGCAGAGTTTGAACAGAAAGTAAACAGATTTGTAAGATATTAAATATAGAAGGAGAAACTATATTTTTTTCACTGCTCCTGTGATTCCACCCTGATGATCTCCACCAAAAATCCAATTCCAGGTTTAAAAAAAAAAAAAAATTTAATGATACCACATACCAATAGTGCTTTATAATTGCTAAATGCTTAATTTTAATCAAATAGTGAACAGAATTTAAATGGAGGGTAAATTTTATTTAAAAGGCAGGTTGGCAGTGTTAAATTCTTTATCATGTTTTTCTTCCAGAAATGCCATTTTTGGCATTTCTTTAGGCATGAATATAGGCATATATTAATAATGAAACAAAATATATTTCAGCACTAATTCTTTGTCACACTTCTTCCTTTCCTCATTACTCACAAAGTTACAATAAGTTATATTTGTTGACCACTTATTAGGCAGATGGTAAGAGGTTTACATATAATATCTCATCAATAATCCAGATAAGGAGTAAGTCTGAGAGAGATGAATTAATTTGCTCAGGGTAACACATACAGTAAGTGGTAAAATTCTGACCTGGCTTTCTCTCACTCCAAAACATATTCCTTTAATTAGAGTATAGGTGGGGCAGAATGGCTTATCCCTGTGTAATCCTAGCAATTTGGGAAGCTGAAACAGGAGGATTGCTTGAGGCCAGGAGTTCAAAACTAGCCCGGGCAACATAGCTGGGTCCCCTCTCTGCAAAAATAAAAATAGAAGAATTAGCTGGGCAGCATGGTGGAGCATACTTGTAGTTCCAGCTACTCGAGAAGCTGAGACAGGAGGATCCCTTGAGCGCAGGAATTTGAGGCTGCTGTGAGCTATGATGATGACACTGTACTCTAGTCCAGGCACCAGAGCAAGACCTTGTCTCAAAAGAGAGAAAGAAATAAAAAGTAAATTAAGCTGATACTTGTAAACTAATTGAGAGGTAAAACATTGCATTTTTGGGCAGCGCCTGTAGCTCAGTGGGTAGGTGCACCGGCCCCATATACTGAGGGTGGAGGGTTCAAATCCAGCCCTGGCCAAACTGCAATGAAAAAATAGCTGAGTGTTGTGGCAGGCACCTGTGGACCCACGTACTCGGTAGGCTGAGGTAAGAGAGTCTCCTAAGCCCAGGAGTTGGAGGTTACTGTGAGTTGTGATGCCACAACACTCTACTGAGGGTGATAAAGTGAGACTATGTCTCTTCAAAACAAAACAAAACAAAACAAAACAGCATTGCATTTTAGTAAGTTTTATGAAAATTAGTATTTTAGGGAGGATTTAAAAAAGTGCCTCTGCCAGAACACATAATGCTCACTGAAGTTATGTCTTGAAAGTGTAACACAGTGTCTAGGCATGACAGGACAGACCCTAGTATGAAGTGAGGTGTAGTGTACTCAGGGAATTAGTTGAGGGAACAATGAATGTACCCATGAGAACAGAGTAAACAGCTTTTTTCTGTATATGGTTGGAGGTTAGAGAAGGCAGGATCATTATTGGCAGGACTAGTTGGAGATTAATGGAGGAGGTTTGCACATTGAGAAACCTCTTCCAGTCTATTAGGTTTTGGATAGGTGTAGGTTGGGAGAATGTTTTTTTTGCAGCTATGGGAAAACAGCATAAACAAAAATGAAAATGGTAAACTTTTATAATAAAGTAAAAAGAAGACAGCTTCTGATTACTTTATTAAATTTCCTTAATTTTTAACAATAAAGCATCTTAGGGAGAGAGTGCATAAATGTAGTATTTATCCGTGTAAACACTAAAAGATCAAGTAAATTGCATGACTTTTGAGATAGGGATGGTATGTTTTTTACTGCAGTTATTTTATATATATTTGTGCCTGCACACATGAGTGTACACATTTGCATGTTGAGTCTTCATTAGTGTAAACAATACTTATGTTCAAGAATATGTCTGAATCTTCAGAATTGGTTCCATTCAGAGTAATTGATTTATAGTAGTTAAAGTTAGTGCTGCTTGGCTCTTACTACATTTTTTTCTTCAAAGCCATTATTGGACTCTTGGTGTCACGTTGAAAGATTTAGACTAGAACATTTCTTAGTAGAAATCTTTCTAAGAAGTGGCTGTTTAAAACATCACTCTCAAACCTTGATGGTTGTCTGAAAGTGCAGCTGTTCTTAGCTGAAGAATTCAGGGTCCCAGTACTTTATGTGACTCCTGTTCATATAAAGAAGATAGGAAAATGTTAGGATTAGGGGCACAAATTGCTAGCCCCTTTTCCCCAGCCAATGGTCTTGAAAAGTTTAAAGGCACATACTTTAGCAGCTTTTACTTACATATGGAAAGATTAGTCTATTTGCTGAATATCTTTGTAGTAGCAAGGAAGGCTCACTGATTCTTGGGTTTCTGGCCGCCTCTTCTATACTGGTTTAATTTATGATCTTTTGCAAGACTTATTTACTTCATGTAGGAGGACAGCATTGTTACTGTTCATGTCCTATAAAAGTTGGATTTTTTAAAGAGAGAAGTTTTGTTTTTGTTTTCTTTTTTTTTTTAGTAGAGACAGAGTCTCACTTTATCGCCCTCGATAGAGTGCTGTGGCGTCACACAGCTCACAGCAACCTCCAACTCCTGGGCTTAGGTGATTCTCTTGCCTCGGCCTCCCGAGTAGCTGGGACCATAGGTGCCTGCCACAACGCCCGGCTATTTTTTTGGTTGCAGTTTGGCTGGGCCTGGGTTTGAACCTGCTACCCTCAGTATATGGGGCCGGTGCCCTACCTACTGAGTCACAGGCGCCACCCTTTTTTTTTTTGAGACAGTTTCAACTTTGTCGTTCTCTTTAGAGTACTGTGGCGTCATAGCTCACAGCAGCCTCAAACTCTTGGGCTCAAGTGATTATCTGCCTCAGCCTCCCAAGTAGCTGGGATTACAGGTGCCCACCACAATGCCTGGCTGTTTTTAGAGATGGGGTCTCACTCTTGCTCAGGCTGGTCTTGAACCTGTGAGCTCAAGCAGTTCATCTGCCTCAGCCTTCCAGAAAATTGGAATTACAGACACGAGCCACCTAGCCAGGCCCTTCCTGTTCTTTTTTTTTTTTTTTTTTTTTTTTTGAGACAGAGTTTTACTGTGTCGCCCTCAGTAGAGTGCTGTGACATCACACCTTACAGCAACCCCAAACTCTTGGCCTTAAGTGATTCTCTTGCCTCAGCCTACCAAGTACCTGGGACTACCAGCCGCTGCCATAATGCCCAACTGTTTTTTTGTTGCAGTTGTCATTGTTGTTTAGCTGGCCTGGGCCGGGTTCAAACCCTTCACCCTTGGTGCATATGGCCAGCGCTGTAACCACTGTGCTACAGGTGCCAAGCCTTTTTTTATTTTTGAGACAGTCTTACTCTGTCGCCTTGGGTAGAGTGCTATGGCGTTATAGCTCACAGCAACCTCAAACTTGTTGGCTTAAGTGATCCTCTTGCTTCAGCTTCTGGAGTAGGTGGGACTACAGGCTAGTTTTTCTATTTTTAGTAGAGATGGAGTCTGCTCTTTTTCAGGCTGGTCTGTAACTTCTGACATTACAGGTGTGAGTTGCTGCCCTCTAAGAGAGAAGAAAAGTTTTATTTTGAGACAGAGTTTCACTTTGTCGCCCTCGGTAGAGTGCTGTGGCGTTACAGCTCACAGCAACCACAAACTCTTGGGCTTAAGCGATTCTCTTGCCTCAGCCTCCCAAGTAGCTGGGACTACAGGCAGCCACCACAACACCCGGCTGTTTTTTGCTGTAGTGGCTGCTGCTGTTTTAGCTGGCTGGGGGCAAATTGCTGCCCTCAGTATAGGGGACCTGTGCCTTACCCGCTGAGCCACGGGTAAGTTTTTTTTTTTTTTTTTTTTTAAATATTTATTTATTTATTTATTTATTTTTTTTTATTGTGGAGAAAGGGTGGGGAAAGAAGGTGGAGGAAGAGGTGCGTGACAGGGTCGGGCCAGTGGCATGATACCACATTGGCTGTTTCTAGGTAGAGGCAGTTTCAGGCTGGGCCTTGCTGAGTCATTGCTACGTGGAAGTAGCTCGATGGATCTACTTCTAGTCAGGCTTGGGAAGTTGCACTAGGCCTCAGGCACATGGCAGGGCCCAACAATTCCCTCTTTTGTTTTTT
>CAUYPK010017218.1:0-13446 GCA_963574355.1 Loris lydekkerianus
TTAATGGGACATCTCAAGCAACTGGAAAAGGAAGAATGTTCCAACCCCAAACCCAGTAGAAGAAAAGAAATACCAAAATTAGAGCAGAATTAAATGAAATTGAAAACAAAAGAATTATGCAACAGATCAATAAGTCAAAAACTTGGTTTTTTGAAAAGGTCAATAAAATAGATAAACCTTTGGTTAACCTAACCAGGAAAAAAAGAGTAAAATCTCTAATCTGATCAATCGGAAATGACAAAGATGAAATAACAACAGACTCCTCAGAAATTCAAAAACTCCTTAACGAATATTACAAGAAACTTTATTCTCAGAAATATGAAAGCCTGAAGGAAATTGACCAATACTTGGAAGCACATCACCTTGCAAGACTTAGCCAGAATCAAGTGGAAATGTTAAACAGGCCAATATCAAGTTTTGAAATAGCATCAACCATATGAAATCTCCCTAAAAAGAAAAGCCCTGGACCAGATGGCTTCACTTCAGAATTCTACCAAACCTTTAAAGAGGAACTAGTAACTGTATTACTTAACCTGTTCCAAATTGGAGAAAAAGAAGGAAAACTACCCAACACGTTCTATGAAGCAAACATCACCCTGATCCCCAATCCAGGAAAAGTCCCACCAAGAAAAGAAAATTATAGACCAATATCACTAATGAATATAGATGCAATAATATTCAACAAGATCCTAACAAACAGAATGCAGTAACATATCAAGCAAATTATACATCATGACCACGTCGGTTTTATTCCAGGGTCTCAAGGCTGGTTCAATATTCGTAAATCTATAAGTATAATTCAGCACATAAACAAATTAAAAAACAAAGACCATATGATTCTCTCAATTGACGCAGAGAAAGCTTTTGATAATATCCAGCATCCCTTCATGATCAGAACACTTAAGAAAATTGGTATAGAAGGGACATTTCTTAAACTGATAGAGGCCATCTACAGCAAACCCACAGCCAATATCATATTGAATGGAGTTAAAATTGAAATCATTTTCTCTCAGATCAGCAACCAGACAAGGCTGCCCATTGTCTCCATTGCTTTTCAATATTGTAATGGAAGTTTTAGCTCTCACAATTAGGGAAGAAAAGGCGATCAAGTGTATTCATATAGGATCAGAAGAGATCAAACTTTCACTCTTCACAGATGATATGATTGAATATCTGGAAAACACCAGGTATTCTACTAAAAAAGTCTGAGAAGTGACCAAGAAATACGGCACCGTCTCAGGTTACAAAATCAACATCCTTAAATTGGTAGCCTTTATATATACCAACAATAGTCAAGCTTAAAAAACAGTTAAGGACTCTATCTCATTCACAGTAGTGCCAAAGAAGACGAAACATTTGGGAGTTTATCTAACAAAGGACGTGAAAGATCTCTATAAAGAGAAGAATGAAACTCTAAGAAAAGAAATAGCTGAAAATGTTAACAAATGGAAAAACATACCATGCTCATGGCTGGGAAGAATCAACATTGTTAAAATGTCCATACTACCCAAAGCAATATACAATTTTAATGCAATCCCCATTAAAGTTCCACTGTCATACTTTAAATATCTTGAAAAAACAATACTTCATTTTATATGGAATCAGAAAAAACCTCGAACAGCCAAGACATCCCTCAGAAATAAAAACAAAGCAGTAGAAATCACGCTACCAGACCTCAGACTATACTATAAGTCAATAGTGATCAAAAAATCATAGTACTGGCCCAAAAACAGAGAAGTAGATGCTTGAACAGAATAGACAACCAAGAGATGAATCCAGCTACTTACTGTTATTTGATCTTTGACAAGCCAATTAAAAACATTCAGTGAGGAAAAGATTTTCTATTTAACAAATTGTGCTGGGTGAACTGGCTGGCAACCTGTAGAAGACTGAAACTGGACCCACACCTTTCACCATTAACTAAGATAGACTCTCATTGGATTAAAGATTTAAACTTAAGACATGAAAGTATAAAAATACTACAAGAGAGTGCAGGGAAAACCCTTGAAGAAATCAGTCTGGGCAAGTATTTTATGAGGAGGACCTCCTGGGCAATTGAAGCAGCTTCAAAAATAAACTACTGGGACTTGATCAAACTAAAAAGCTTCTGCACAGCCAAGAACACAATAAGTAAAGCAAGCAGACAGCCCTCAGAATGGGAGAAGTTATTTGCAGGTATGTCTCTGACAAAGGTTTAATAACCAGAATCCACAGAGAACCATCGCAGGCTGGGCAAGTGACTTGAGGAGAAACTTTTCTGAAGAAGACAGGCACACGGCCTACAGACATATGAAAAAATGCTCATAATCCTTAATCATCAGAGAAATGCAAATCAAAAATACCTTGAGATACCATCTAACTCCAGTAAGATTAGCCCGTATCACAAAATCCCAAGACCAGAGATATTGGCATGGATGTGGAGAAAAGGGAACACTTGTACACTGCTGGTGGGAATGCAAATTAATACATTCCTTTTGGAAAGATGTTTGGAGAACACTTAGAGATCTATAAATAGATCTGCCATTCAATCCTATAATTTCTCTACTAGGTATATATCCAGGAGACCAAAAATCACATTATAAGAAAGATATTTGTAGCAGAATGTTTATTGCAGCCCAATTCATAATTGCTGAGTCATGGAAAAAGCCCAAGTGCCCATTGATCCACGAATGGATCAATAAAGGGTGGTATATGTACACCATGGAATATTATGCAGCCTTAAAGAAAGATGGAGACTTTAGCTCTTTCATGTTTACGTGGATGGAGCTGGAACATACTCTTCTTAGTAAAGTATCTCAAGAATGGAAAAAAGGTATCCAATGTACTCAGCCCTAGTATGAAACGAATTTATGGCTTTCATATGAAAGCTATAACCTAAAACTATTGGGAACAGGGAAAGTGAGGGGAGGTTGGGGGGAGTTGGGCAGAGGGAGGGGGATTGGTGGGATTACACCTACAGTGCATCTTGCAAGGGTACATGTGAAGCTTAGTGAATGCAGAATATGATTGTCTTAACACAATAACTAAGAAAATGCCAGGAAGGCTATTTTAACCAGTGTGATGAAAATGTATCGAACTGTTTATAAAACCAGTGCATGGTGCCCCATGATCGCATTAATGTACACAGGTATGATGTAATACCAAAAAAAAAAAAAAAAAAGAAAGAAAACAATTTTTAGGGATATATCATAAAGAACTTGTATATAGTATGCTCCGTTAGCATAAAAACAAATCTGTATATAATATCTCTATTGATATCTATACTTACAGCACAAAACCATGTTTATAGCTATTGTGTTCACTTTCCTTCCTTCCTTCCTTCTTTCCTTCCTTCCTTCCTTCCTTCCTTTTTTTGGCAGAGCCTCACTCTCACCCTGGGTAGAGAGCCATGGTGTCATAGCTCATAGCAACCTCAAACTCCTGTGCTTAAGTGATTTTCTTGCCTCAGCCACATAGCTGGGACTACAGACGCCTACCACAATGCCTAGCTATTTTTAGAGATGAGGTCTCACTCTGGCTCAGGCTGGTCTCGAACCTCTGAGCTCAGGAAATCCAAGCACCTTGGCCTCCCACAGTGAGCCACCATGCCGGGCCTGTTTACTTTTCACAGATAGAATATTTTTGGTAAGATTTATAGAGATCTAGTGCCCTCTGTAGCTTGTATGGAGAAGAATTAGTTGAGGCAGGGTGTTGGAGTGTCAGAAAAAAGGAAAATTACTCTTTATTTTCAGTCCTTTCATTCTGTTTTATTGAGCAAAGTTTGGTAGTATTATTTAAAAATTTTTAAAATTAGAAACCATTGGATTAAAACATGTTTTCAAGATTAAAAAAAATTCTGGCTGTACACAGACACACAGTGCCTGGGGTTGGAGGTTAAAGTTAATTAACCAGGCAGAATCTGGATTTTACTAATCTGCATCTATGGGGTTTAAGGGTTTAATCTTCTTTTCCAAGTGGCCAGATACAAAGAGAGACTCCAACTGTTTCAATCCCAGTTCAGTTATTTTGGGCTGAATTGAAGTGGAGGTGGGAGGTCGTCCAGGAGGAGGGCAGGGAGGGGCTTCTGATCCTTTTGTGGTGTTCATTCCGCTCTGAGGCATTTTCTGGTGACATTCGCCAAGGCTTACTGAGAAAGCTCGAAATAACCTGGAGGTTGGGGAAAGAAGGGAATGAAAGTGAAAGTGGTATTTTGAAGCACTTTTCAGGTTTCAGGAACTTTACCAGAATGCTTCCCTTCTTTCTTACAAGACTCCCATTTTGCAAATGAGGAAACTGAGAAGTTCAGAAGGGCAAGGGAATTTATTCAAATTCATCCAGCCAGTAAAGACAAAAGTTAGGATTTGATCCCGGGTCTTTATGGCTCATAAATCTCATGATCTTTTTCACTCTATCATGATTTGTGGGTTAAGGTTTGTTTGAAGCAGAAGGGATGAGGCCAGTTTCAGGCAGTGACTACAAGAAAAGTGTAGTGATCCATCTTTCTGGATCATCATTTATTCTTGATGAAAAGTAATAAAAAGGTTTAGCTTATATTAAAAAAATACACATGTGATATGAAGTTGAGTGAAAGAGTCATATAAGTTTTTAAGATAAAATTTGAGATACCAGAAATTCCTTGCTTGTTTCAAAATGTTTTCTTCACAACCTCTAAGCATTGGAGCACAAAGAATGTGGACAATAAACATCTGGGGCACAGCATGAAGACACCTGAAAACCAGAGGAGTGCGTTTAGCAAGATGCCCACCTCCCAGATGCTACTGTGGATGGTAAAGCCACCCAGAGAGCAGACTTAGGGGGCCAGAGGTGTGAGGTGTGGAAGTCAAGGGAGTGGAGGGCCATCATTTTGCAGATATGCAATATAATTTCTTGGATAGAGATTCTGTAAAGTCACATATTCTATCTAATGTGGAGGGGATTCTAAAGTCAGACAGGGCCTAGAAGCACTACAGTGAGGATAAGACAGAGAAGCACATCGCCTGCTGGACCCATACACCTGTCCCTCAGTCCCATGGTCTAGGGCAGACATTCTTAATCAATCATAGCACACTTTCTCCACTGAACATGGACATACCTTCAATAGTTTTAAAATGGAATTGCCATTTATGGCAAAACCTATCTACCACGCAAAAGTTAAGTGTAGTGGTCAAAGCATTCATTTAGGAGCCAAACTGTCTAGGTTTGAAACCTTGCTTTGACACTTAATAAATCTGTGGCCATGGCAAATTCACTGACCTCTAGGAACTTTAAAAGAAGAGTAAGAAGAGTACCCACCTCATAGAATTGTTATAATGATTGGATGGGTTAATATACATATATGCAATTTTTTTAGGGCAGTTCTTGGTATACATGTTTATATTATTGATATAATTTAGTGAGGCAGCTCCACATCACAACAGATATGGAAATTGAGGTCCAGGGAGTTCTGATAACTATCCTAAGGGCATTCAGGTAGAGAGTGGTGTAGTGGGGATTTGAATCCAGGACTGTGGGCTTACCTGTGATGTGACCTACCTTGTGTGACAATCTGCATCATAAAATTTCCAGTGGTCTGTGCATGTTGAGCTGACATGCAGGAGGTGGGGCAGGGGGGCACTGAGAGAAAAGCAGAACATGGGGTTGGATGAGTTATGTGTTGTGAGTGGGAGAGAGGGAGGAGAGATTGGGGACTCAGAGGTCTGGCCACTGACCTCTGCTTCTTGAGGAATGGCAGGCAGTAGATGAGACAGAGTGTCAAGCTATGTTTTACTAGGGTGTATTGGGAAGGAAGGAACACTTGGGAGTACAATTCCCTGACCACCAGGCCCTTATGGGTACAAGTCAATAGATAATAGGCAAATTATTTAATTATATTCCTTTCTGCCACTTCTGGCAAGTGCCTCTGTTTCTCTGTGTAGTAGATTACAAAACTGGCATCATGTGCCTCACATTAAGAAGAAGGTATTATTTATTCTTTAATCAGGAATGTCCATGTGAGTTGACCAAAAGAAAGTGTGAGAATTCTCAGGACCAATTTTGATTGTAGGCCTCAAGAGTCCTGGCAAATTTCTTTCATGGTGGTGGAACCCTTCACCACCATGTGAACAAACCCAGGCTAGCATCATGGATGATAAGAAACATGTGCTCAGATACCCCCGTTACCTCTGTGATAGACCCCAACCACCAGCCAACACATGAGTGAAACCATCTTCAGGCAACCCCAGTTGACAATGGTGTTTGTGAGTAGGAGAGATGGAGGAGAGACTCAGAGGTCTGGCCATTGGTGGGAGAATAGGGTCACTTCTGCTTCTAGAGGGATGGCAGGGAGTACATAAGACAGAGAGTCAGGCTATGTTTTATTAGGAGGATGACACAGCCATTTTCACAGCCACATGCATGAACTCATTTGAAGTCAGACTGGAAGAATCTCCCTGCTGAGCCCAGTCCCAACTGCTGACTCACATGAATCAGAATGATGAAAATAAATGATTTTTATATGCTCCCCCCAGTCCCTAAGTTTTGGAGTGATTTGTTACACATCAACATATAACAGACATATAAACTATATAGGAAGGAGTGATAATGCCCAGTCAGCTAGAATCCAGCTGACTGGATTAACAAATTTGATTTTGCAGCTCTGATATCTAGTCAAGACTTTTCTGAAGAAGGGCCATTTTTATCTTTGTGCTGTCACTGGTCTTCAAACGTAGAGAGCTTAAAACCCCTCAAACCCAAACCCAAGCCTCTTCAGCATGGCAGGGAGGGAGCAGAGAGGACGATGTTGCTTAGTGTTTTCTGATTTATGATGAGCTGCTCACAAGCTGTGACAGCACTGGGGCAAGGAGCTGAAGCCGCAGAACCTACTCGCCCCTGGCTTTCATCAGAACAGATGTATTTTTATTTGTTTATATATACATTTATTTTAAAAGGTGAATTATTTGTACCTGCTGTGTTCCAGTCTGATACTTTTTTCTGGAACTCCAATTGCCAGGTCATTAAATGATGAGAACATTTGTTCATTGGCAGAAAGAATCATCTGCTTTACAAAAGTTAGAAATCCTCTCCCGCATACAATATTTTGTCAGTGTCCTTTTCAGAAGGTGGAAGCATTTTCCTGGAAAGGTAATTTTGGCTACAGTTAAGTCAGAGCCATCTGTGTGTCTGCCAGGAGGCTGGCTTGGCTGGAGGAGGGGAGGCCAGGAGGGTAAGGGGTACAGGGAAGAAACTTCAATAAAGGTCTGACTGGTTCACACATACATCACCCCAGGACTCTCCTCTCCCAAGAGGGTCAGCAGGGTGGAGTCCTAAACTCTGGTTTTCAGCTTGTGCCCAGCTTCTTCTTGGCACTGCCCTTCCTTCTCTTTCTGCAACTCCAGAGTGTTCCTGCTGGCAGTAGCTGTGCCAGGTTGGAGCAGCCTTCCCTGACAGCTTCGTTTTTCCTTCTGCTCCCTGGCATTCTTCTCTCTTCTCTCCAAGGCCTGCTACTCAGTAGCCTAGCCAAAAGGGGCAACATTCACCCTCCTACCCTTTCCCATCCCTTCTTTCATCTCATTAGTGATGGATGACCATGGTTTCTCTTCCATGATTTCTTAGATACTTTTACACACAAGAAGCAGGCATTAGATTAGAATTTAGGAGTCAGAGTTCAGGAGACCAGCTTGGTAATGTTGAGAAAGTTACCTTTTCTCTCTGGGTCTCTATTTACTCAAGAGGGAAGAGAGAGATTTAGCTCCTGAACCCCCACCTTCACCTCCCACGACAGCTATCCTGTGCCTCCTGCACTGCTGGTCCATAACCCCCCAGGGAGATGGAACCCACTCAAGGCTCTAGCTTGAGACCTGCTCTCTCTTTGTGTAAAAGGACATTTGTCAGTCCTTGGAAGGTGTCACAGGCTGAATAAAGCTAACCTGAGGCTTCTATTACATAATAAGAAGAATTGCAGACAATTGAAAGGAAGAGGTCTTTTCCATTTTGCAAATCTGTGTTTAAAGGCCTTGTGTCTCACCTAAAATGATTAATTAATACAGACCAAAGGGAAAACACAGGGGTAGAAACTTTGGAGGATCCAGGTTGTAAATTTCTATAATGATTTAACATGTCTTTGGCCCATACTTCTTCTGAGTCATTTAGACCCCCTGAGTTTGCTTGTTCTTGTGTCCATTCCAGGCCAATGCTTATCACAAGTGGAAAATGAACCTGGAAGTTGGGTGTGGAAGTGTGCTAAAGTTGTCACATGAGATTCCTCTTCTCCCTCCTGGCCACCCTTGTACTTCTGACATCTGTCTGATCCTAAGTTCATAGGCATTGAAATACAAGCAAATGTATATTATAGGGAAAGAATTCTTGAGGTGAATTGCTCTTAAACTAGGGGATGAATGAAGATGCAGAATATGTTCAAAAGCATCAAGCAAATATTTATTGGATTCTTAAGTTGAGGCTAGTATAGCTCTATAAGCTGGGCTGTCAGCAGTGAGGTCAGCCAACGGGGAGGCAGAAGCACACATCACTAGTTGGTGGGGGAAGGGGTGCTAATTGTAGAAATGTTCCTCCTTCTTCACCTGTTCCTCTGCCAATTGTCTTGCTTTGCAGTGGCTTCCATCAAGAGGTAATATCTGCTTTCCCAGTCCTTGAATCTGGGCTTGCCTCATGACTGACTTTGGTCGGTAGTATTTTGCAGAAGTGGTGTGTGACAGTTCTAAGTCACACAAATAACACTTCAAGACATCTTTGGTAATTCTTTCTATCTTGGAGCCCTGTCCAAGCATTATCTAAACAAGCCTGGGCCAGCTGGCTGGATGGTGAAAGACACATGGCCCAGACATCCTCAGACATCAGCTCACAGCCAGCCATTCAGCCAGGAGACATTAGAATGAGGGTGAAGCCAGGCCCCAGCCCACCTAACAGCCACATGAGCAATCCCAGCCAAGATCAGCCAAGCCTCGTCCAGACCAGCGGGACTTTTAGCTGACTTGTAAGAAATACTAAATGCTTGTTATTTTAAGCTGCCTAGTTTTGGGGTGGTTTGTTACATAGTGCAAGCTAGCTGGTGCACCAGATCTTTGGATTTCCACACCATGGCTTTTTGGTCTGTATTTCAGTTCTCTTTCTCTTTCCTATTTATAAGAGTTGTGTCTTGATCTTTAGAAATCCTCTCTGTTCCTGAGAACAGGCTGGTGGATGTAACACTAAAGGAGCCAGCAAGTAATCATGCTGTACCTTCTTAAAAAAAATAAAACCAACAAAACAAAAAACAAAAAATGCTATCTTAAGTGGCACTTGGGATCTTATTCTTCTTCCTTGGTGCCCCAATTAAGGCCTTTGCCACGTGGCAGTGTTTTCCTGGCTCCTGTGATATAGTCCGCCCTTTGATAAAAGCCTCCCCACTGAGGATGCTGGAGGCTTGGGTGTTCCCAGAGACCTACTTTACAAGGTCTGGAACTACGGCACCCGCAGCTTTGCTGGTGCCTTTAGCACAATATGCTGTGGGCCTGGGGATGGCATGGCACAAGTGGAAAACTGGGAGGCTGCAGTTCTGAAGTATCTTAGATGCCACCCCTTTGTATATTCACAAGATACGATTCTTTCTATTTTTTATTTTTATTTATAACACATAGTTAGAAAAGTGAGAGTCACCACACCGGTACAGATCAATCAAATATCACAAATCAGACACTTGTAAAAGCATTACCCCAGCTAATGAAACAGGACCTTGCTGGTTCCCAGAAGCCAATGTGTCCTCCTTCTCAATAACTACCACCTCCCTCTTTGCCAAAGGTGGCCTCTGTCCCGCCCTTTTATGCCTCTCTTTTTATTTTTTACATGTCACAAATAACACTGTGACAATTCAAACAATGTCAAAGCTAAAAGTGAAGGATTGATCATATGCAGGTGTTTTCTTATAAGTAATTCCTCTCTTCATTAAAATTATTATGAAACAGTGCAAATATAATATGGATATGATACTATAGGGTATGGCTGCTGTCCACTACACCACTTATGAAATAAAACATGATCAGGAAGATTGAAGCCTCATCTGTTCCTTTTCCTGATTCATTTTCCTTCTACTGAGTCTGGTATCTTTTGACTCCACACATATTGATAGATGTTCCCTACCTATGTTTGTGACTCCAGCTAAATAATACATAGTTTGTTTTACACAGTGTAACAGAAAAGTATATACCATGTGTATTCTTTTTTGCTCAACACTGCTGATGAGGTTGACCCAGGTTGGTATGAGGAGCTCTAACTTGTCTATTTCAAAATGACTTCAGCTTCTTTGTGTTCTTAAAAAGGAGATGGTGTCTCTCATCTCAGTCCTTTTCCAATCACTCTTATCAGAGGTAAGAGAAGTTAGTTGTTTGTCACATATAATTCTCCATCTTTCTTTTTTTATCTTTTTTTTTTTTTTTTGCATTTTTATTGTTATTCTAGCAACCACAACCTTGTTACAAAAGCATAATTTTTAGAGACTTATCTGTTCAGATACTTTAATTAGCAGCTCTTACATATACAGATTGACAAATTATTTTTTGGTATTCATCATACAGAGGATCCTCATCATACAGAGAAATGTAAAGTTGAACCTTGGAAAAGATCACAAGAAAAGAATCTGGCTCCTGCCTTAGCTCTTCCAAAGTTGATTGTAAAGAAGCCATCTGCAATAGCCACCAACTCCTAACACATGCAGAATGGTTTCCAGAGAAGCTTTTCCCTCTGACAGTAAACAGGTGGCAACTCATTTCTTGTCTAAATACACAGAAATGGCTATCAGCCAAAGCCATTATTTGTTCTCAACACATCTGTATCTTCAGAACTGGAAGAAGGAAGAAGAGTGTGAGGCTGTGCTGTGGGCTCGATCTTTCACCATGTGCACGTCATGCTCTGGTGCCACATGTGAGTCATGTTCTGGTGCCACTAACGTTCCTTCTTTAGAATCTAGGGGGGCATTCAGTGGCTCGGCCATGGAGGAGACAAATAGGGATTTTCTTAGCTTGAAAATAGTCATAAGCCTTCTTTCCATGACTAGCAATGTGACATTCTTCCCACTGCTCTGGACTCTGTCCACCACCGTTCACCCCGTTCACGTCAGGGATGATGTCCTCGTCTTCCAGGCCAGCCAGATCAGCTGGGCTGTCCTTCTGCGCCTCTTTGATGAATGAGCCTGGCAGACCCTGAATGGCACTGAAGTGAAAGCCATGGCCATTCTCACCTTTGTCCACTTTGCAGAGTTTAGGCGTTTAGGCTTATGATCTACTTCCTCTGTAGTATCTGGACTTGAGGCTTCCTGAGAAACAGGACCTCCTCCTTGATGGAGCCATTAGGCAGTTCTTGACTTTGATAGTAGAGAAATGGAGAAAAATGAGCCCGTTGATATATGCTGTTTGTCTCTCTGTCTACTACCAGCAGTGAAGTCTGATCTCCACTCTTCCTAATCCATCTTTCTTTAGGTGTGTGTATCCACATGTTCTATATACATGCAGCATTTAATTGTAAAAAGTGAATCAGGCCTGGTGCAGCAGCTCACACCTGTAATCACAGCATTTTTGGAGTCTGGTGTGGAACAAAGACCAGTGTGAGCATCCTAGTGAGCCTCCAATCTCTGCAAAAAATAGAACAAATTAACTGGGCATGGTAGCACGTGTCTGTAGTCCCAGCTACTCAGGAGACTGAGGCAGGAGGGTAGCTTGAGTTTAGGAGCTGGAGGTTGCAGTGAGTCTGGGCAAGAGATCAAGCCTGTCTCTTGAAAAAATAGAAAATAAAAAAATGAAAGTGGATCAGCTGAACAGATGTGAAGCCGAGCGCTCGGGAGTCAGACAGCTTGCTCCTGAATACCACCTCCATTGCTTAGTAGCTCTGCAAACTTGGGCAAGTTACTTCATCTCCACATTTCATTTCACTCACCTGTAAAAGAAGCTAATAAGAATAGGTCTGTCAAAGTGTTAGTGGATTCAATGATGTGATATCTGTAAGTTCTCAGTGATCAGTGAGTGATCGCTAAGTGATCAGTGAATATTGGCTGCTACTGTTACAGCTTGTTGTGCAATATACCTTTTTCAGTTAGTAATTTATCATGCTGTATTTCTGTGTCTGTAAATATAGTATTATCTTGTAATGGGAAAATACACATACACACATGTGTGCTTACCCTCATATGTACACCACCCCCATAATACCGGTAGGAGAGAACTGGTCTGCAAACTCTCAATTCATGATCAGTTTTAACCTATTTTATTGGCCCCTTGGAGTGCTCTGCATTTCTACTCTATGACCGGAGGTCTAGACAGGTTGGAATCTTCATCACATGTTCAGTTCTTAACTAGTGCTGACTTCTCAAGTCCCCACAGGTCTGTGTATAGGATATAAGGATTAGTCAACTTGGACATAAACATTTTTTTCTATTGACCATTAACTGATTTTAACCATTTCTCCGATTACAAATGTGGGAATGAAACCACAGTGAAGAGACTGGCTACACTTCCTAAAGCAATCTACAGATTCAATACAATCCGCATTAAAATACTGACATCATACTTTGAAGATGAAAAAATAATTCTTAGTTCTGTATGGAACCAGAAAAAAACCTGAATAGCTCAGGCAATTCTTAGTAATAGAACAAAGTTGGGGCATCAGCCGACTAGACTTTAGGCAGTATTATAAGGCCATAGTGATCAAAACAGCATGGTACTGGCACTAAAATAGAGACATAGACATGTGGAACTCAGTAGAAAACCAGGAGATGAAATCAACATCTGATAGCCACCTCATCTCTGATAAACTAAACAAGAACATGTACTGGGGAAAAGAATCCCTATTCAATAAATGGTGCTGGGACAACTGGATATCCACATGTAAAAGACTGAAACTGGACCCACACCTTTCTCCACTCACAAAAATTGATTCAAGATGGAGAAAAGATTTAAATCTAAGGCATGCAATAATAAAAATCCTCCAAGAAAGTGTGGGAAAAACACTTGAAGCTATCAGCCCGGGGAAAGAAGTTATGAAGAAGACTTCAGTGGCAATTACAACAACAAAAATAAACAAATGGGACTTAAATAAACTGAATAGCTTCTGTACAGCTAAGGAGACAACAATCAAAGCAAATAGACAACCTACATGATGGCAAAGGATATTTGAAAATCATGAATTGGACAAAATCTTGATAACTAGGATCTACACAGAACTCAACTTAATCAACATAAGAAGAGCCAACAATCCCTTATATCCCTGGGCAAGAGAAACGAATAGAACCTTCTCTAAAGAAGACAGGGGAATGGCTCACAAGCATATGAAAAAATGCTCATCATCCCTAATTATTAGAGAAATGCAAATCAAAACCACCCTTAGATATCATCTAACCCCAGTGAGAATGGCCCACATCACAAAATCTCAAAACTGCAGATGCTGGCGTGGATGTGGAGAGAAGGGAACACTTTTACACTGCTGGTGGGACTGCAAACTAGTACAACC